>JACXGM010002332.1:36256-47742 GCA_016801145.1 Umbra pygmaea
TTTATCTCTTTGTTTCTCCTCATTCTTATTGGTATTTATTGCCCTTTTAACTTCCCTGTTTATCTCTTTGTTTCTCCTCATTCTTATTGGTATTTATTGCCCTTTTAACTTCCCTGTTTATCTCTTTGTTTCTCCTCATTCTTATTGGTATTTATTGCCCTTTTAACTTCCCTGTTTATCTCTTTGTTTCTCCTCATTAGTCCCTGCAAGAAATACATGTTCAATATACATTTTAACTCTTTTGTATCCTAATAATAGCCCATCATTTATTATTAGGATATGAAGTGATCACTTTTGTGGGTATTCCAGAGTCAACAAAAAAGTGATATATCTAGAAATGGTAACCACCTGATCGTTCAGTGTTCAAAAACATATTCCAATCGGCGCAATTAAAACAACCCTTCAAAACTTCAATATTAGGTGTCCAATCTTTAACGTATCGCATTTATCTCTTCCCTTGCCTTACAATGGGAATGTACACAGAAGCCAGTAGAACCATATTATGATTAGCTGAACCATGGGGCGTTAAGGATAGAGACCTTTAGGCTTTCGGGATCAGACCATAACATCTATGGGCAGGCATGCTGGCCTAGTGGATAGCACTGTGGCCTCACAGAAAAAAGGTTCTGGGTTCGAACCCTGGTCATCCTGGGCATTTCTGTGTGGAGTTTGAATGTTCTCCCTGTGTCTGCATGGGTTTCCTCCAGGTGCTTCAGTTTCCCCCACCATTAAAAAAACATGCAGGTAAGGTACTTCAGTCAGTGGCCCTTACGAAAGCACTAGCTTAGATCAGGAGTTGGTCCCCGGGTGCTTGTGACATATTTATGGTTGCCTTTTAGATGCTTGCCTATAATACAAACATCCGATATCCAAAAGAATGCCGCTATTTTAGAGGCACGTTCAGTTAAAGGAACTTGCCAGTAACCTTTCAGCATGTTTAATTTACTCACATATGTAGCAAATGGTATTGTGTCAACGCAGTCATCTTAAATGAGTCAGGCATGCACGGTGACCGCATTGACACATCTGTAGTCTGTACACAACCTGGCTGTGCAATCAGGCTTTGGCACCAATATGCACGGAGAACTCCATGGGATGCTACTGGGTTTTGCCATATCATTTTCCAACAAATAACTTGCCTCTTTCCTCATCAGCTCTCCTTTATGGGAGTTGACTCTGTACGGGTGCTGTTGAATCGAAGCAGCACCCCCTACATCCACGTCATGCTCCAGCCCGGTTGTATGGCCTCGAACATCCTTAAAGATATCAGTGAACATACGGATTAAGGTAATAATGTAATGTTGTTTATTGTTGTCTAAAAGTGGCATTATAGATGGCAATGTTTTCAGCAATGCAGAATTACACAATACTTCGCCCTGTACATGATCAGTCCTTAATGCCAACCCATCCTCCTGACTGTCTTCCAGGGACCCATCAGCACGCGGCACCACAGTGGCCACACTGGATATGACAGCTTGTATAATGAGACATAGAGGAGGTTAATGCACATGATACATTTTCAACATATTCACATGACACCCTAGATCAGTGTTTCTCAAACTTTTTTCAATATTGTACCCCCTTTGAATTGTCTTTTTAAGCCAAGCGCCAAGTACCCCCTGACCAGCGCAAAACATTTTTGGTAGAAAAAAAGTCTACACAGTAAAACCGTCAGTGTTAAATCAACAACCTAAGTGTTAAATTAACACTCTTTAGTGTGTATATAGGTCAACTGGACCTATATAAACACTGAGAGTGTTAATTTAACACTGACCTTTTTACTGTGTATATAAAGAAGTACAATACAGTGCTGGCAGTGATAGATTCACTAAACAACAACCTTTTTTAAACAAAAACATTTAAATGCTACATTTCAAATGTTTAGAATCCATCACTTAATTAATTCATTATTTAAGTATAATGATTTTAGGAATTATGCATGATATATTTTTAAATTAGCATTTTTGCAAAACTTTCATGTATCCCCTGCAGTACTCCAAAGTACCCCTAGGGGTACATGTACTCCCATTTGAGAAACACTGCCCTAGATGAGCACCTGCACTCTGTAGATTTTACAATGTAATTAGTGTCGCTAATTTTTCTATCCACCACATGTGGACCAGAATATCGAGTGGACAGAGATGAGCCCTGTACCAGCAGTAACACTAATACCTGAACACCTGCCTCAAACTCACTGCTTTTAGCCATAACAATTTTTCATCTTCGTCTGAGCAAGAGAAAGAGACTTGTGAGCCAATTTACATGTGTCATGAAGACAATCATGCATGTTATGCGCATAATCATACATATTCTTTGGGACATTCTTAGTTGAGTCAACCAAAATAATATTTTCCTTTAATAATTTTAAAGGACCCTGTGGGCTATGTCTAAATTGGCAGGACTAAAACATAAACTCTTGTACTGTCTCCCTAATAGCAAACATTGGATATGCCACTCCCTTGTCCCAGTCAGACTCCTCTTCCAAACAATACTTGCACAGCAAATGTTTAGTGCCAGCGCTCTAATGTGCCTTGGCTTTCTGGATGATACGGACTGGAAGTCTGGTGCCGAATAGAGAGATTGCACAATACATTTGACAGCAGCTAAGGCAAAATTATTTCCCTGATCAGTTTCCACAATGACCCTGTCAAATGGTTCACCCACTACTGGAATTGGACAGAGAGGAGTGTGGGGAATGGTTTGATTTGGTTTACTCATTATCTGACACACATGACATGGTTTACAATATTCAACAACATCCGATTTCAACCCAGGCCAGAAAAAGTGTTGAAGTATATGATTGTATGCTCAGACCATCCTGGGTCATGAGCCACTGACAGCACTTACTGTCGCAACAAAGTAGGAAGTACGACTTGAGACACGTTGCTCCAATCACCGTCTGCTTCATGCGCTTTCCATTTGCGCATCAGCACACGATTTTTTAGATCGTATGCTTTCCTATAAAAGTATGTTTCTTCAGGAGAAACTACAGATGTCGCTATACTACTGTCCTCTTTCTGCACCTCAATCATGTTTGAGGTCGTAGTGGATGACAAAATATCACCTAATTGAGTGCGCTTGGCTTCGCTAGGGGCTTTTTTGGGTACTGGACTGTCGCTGGGCATGTCAGCGCGCTCATATTTTGACTCAAATTCACTGTATCTCCCATCTTCCTGCTTTGTGATCGGGTGACAACACAAGCTGGAAACACATGCGGAAACTCTGCAGACAAGTCATCATGACTAACGGGGAGGATAACGGGTTTAACATTGATAATGGTACCACCAGCAATGTCGTTGCCAAGAAGCAGACACACCGTTAATTGGTAATTCTTCTACCACACCAATTCAAAAACAACCTGATACAAGGTCTGATTTCAACTACACCCAATGTAATTGCACTGACCTTTCCCATTTCTATACCTTGCAGTATCACCTGCAAACCCCCAGCTGTTCTGTCTTGACCACAGCAGAACACTGGCGAGAATCAGGGATTGTGCTGCCCCTGTGTCCCTCATGTGGTTCACAGACTGCCTACTTTCCTGGTCACCTGTCCAAGACACCCATCCAGTGGATATGAAGGGAGAGTAACAGGGATCCGGCAACAAGGTGGGTTCAGCTAAACACTTTTGAATCAACCCCACCTCCTTAGTTCTACAAGGAGGGGATTTCTGTTTGTTTTTAAGTGTGGGGCCCTACACGGTGACAATAAAAACATTCCCTATTGTCTACTATATTAGTTGTTTCATCAAATAGAGGACGATTACGGTGTGGCGAAACTCCAGGTCTGCCTTCAGATCTTGGCACAGAGAACACAGTCTTGTGTGTTAGTGCATTTTCGACGATGACCGCCTGTGCTAAAGATGCTACCTTTTGTTTATTCAAATAAAACAACAATTCTGTCAGGTAGATGGCTTTTAAAATCTTCCAATAACATAAGCTCTCTGACTTCCGCCAGGGAAGGGGCTTTACTGGCCGTACACCATTTATCAAAAAGGGATTCTACAAAGTTCTGCCTGCCGACTTCCTATGGTTCCTGAAGTGCTTGTCTATAGGCCTCAGAAACCAGCTCGTAGGCACACAGAACTGTGGCTTTCACTATGTCATAGTCAAGATTCTCCTCTATGGAGAGAGAGGCTACTACTTCATGGGCCTGCTCAGTTAATTTGCATTGTAAGAGGAGAGGCCAGACCTTTTTAGGCCAATGCATGGCCATAGTTCAAACGCTGAGGAATATGAGTCAACGTCTGACTCCCTAAAGCGAGGAACTATAGCAATGTTCCTGCTTACTTTAAAACTGCTCGGTGGACCGGCTGGTTTAGGTACAGCACCAGCCTCCAGCTTCATTTGCCAAATGTATATATGTGCGCCTCAGTGTCTATTTCCCGTTTTCTAACCTCCATCTCTATTTTCCTAACCTCTAATTCAAATTCTAACTTTCTTCTCTTCTCCTTGTCTCTAAGGTCTGCCTCAAGACGGGTCACACGAAGCCTGAGCCGAGCTGCCACTACTGAACTACAAGACACAGGAGATGACTTGTCAAATTTGGGCAGGGTCAAAGATGCCCGAGTCTCATCCCCCACATTGTCCTATGACCGTGTGGGCAAGAGACCTGACAACACCTCATCCCCAGTCCCACCTTCTTCAGCCTCATCCATATCCTCATCCTCTAATGTCAGAATTCCTTGTTCCAATAAACTCTCCTTGACACCTTCAAGGATCTCTGTCCTAAGAGCTTGTTTATGCACAACTATTTTATAATGGTCCACAACAAAAACTAGGTCTGCTTTACACAGCCCTATCAATACCTCATATGAGGGGTTTTCCATAAAAGTAGCCATGGCAGATGCTGCCATTGTGAACACTATTCACACACAACACTAAGGGTACACCAACTAACAACACAAAAACTAGCTAGTTCTTAATCCCACCCTAACACTACAACACAGAGACATCAAAGCAGCAGGGAGTAACATCCTGGACGAGCAGCGGGTAGTGACATCCTGGATGTTATGCACTGCTCCCCCGAGAGGGAGGGGATGTCACAACCCACCACCCAAGGACACTCTGAGGCCAGTAAATGAGGTATGGGGTCGTGGGTGCAAGCAAGGTCACAGACACAGTTCGGTTCCGTTAAATAAAGGCTTTTATTTAGCCACAGTAAAATAATAGTTTGGGAGAAGAGGCTGAGCAGATCCAAAGAAAATAAATGAAATGTATAACTCCCACCCCTAACCTGTCCTAACTAGCTAATATAAAACTCAAACTAAACTGGAACACGATCAAGGCACCCTAACCAAAATACAGGGGTTGAACCACCCAGATCTAACCTGGTGTATTTAGACAAGGAAGTTACCCTACGGGTGATGAAAACCCATGGGCATCTTGCCTAAAAGTCCCAAGTGTTCCCCTTCCTCCTGGGAAGACAAATAACAAATAATAAATGACAGAATTAATACTAATAATAATACACAGAACAAGCACAAGACTGATTTACTATTACTACAAACAAGCAAAACGTCTACACACTGAATAGGCCAACTTTTTTCAGGTTTCCTCTTCATAGTATGAGGAGGGTGGCTTTCCCATTCCTCGCGCCAGTCACTCCAGTCAGCGACCCTGTCTAGCCTACCAATCACCCGGTAGGGGAAGCCAAATAGACTATAGCCCTTTCCACCACCCCAAAGCTGTTGGTGTAGTGGGCATAGCCATTCGACACTGATGCTGTCGAGGGTGGTATGGATAACATTTTCCCATTCCTCTTTAGCGCTCATGGTGAAGAAAAAAGACAGGCTAATCTGTTCCCTCAATTTTTTTATCCATTCCCTCCATTTTTTATCTGTTCCATCCCCTGTTTTATTCATTTCCTCAATTTCTTTTTTTGACAGGCAAATCTGTTCCCTCAACATTTTAATCCATTCCCTCAATTTTATTTATCTGTTACCTCTGATGTTTTATCCGTTCCCTCAGATTATTTATTTTGTGGCAGTATGTCCTTTGGATGAATCGTTTCAAGTGCTACTTCAAATTTCACAATTTTATCAAAGCTCTTGCTACGATTTAAAAGTACAAAAGACCAACAACATTCCAACTTTGCATGTCCAAGCATGTCGCAGTGTTGTAGTTGAGTCACCAACTGTCGAGTCCGAGTTGAGTCTCCCCAGTGTTCAAGTCCGATTCACCAAAGAAGAGTCAGAGTCGAGTCAGAGTCAAGTCAAGTCACCACTACTTAAGTTCGAGTCCGAGTCTCCAGTCTCCAGTCTCCAGTGTTCAAGTTTGCAAAGAAGATGTAAAGTGAGTTAACAGTTAACAATAACACAAAAAGCTTCTCCAGACATGGTGGCTTCATCTATTGTTAATACTGTCTGTGAAGTGAAGGGCATTACCCACAAAAGAACATCAGCCATGGAGGTCTCCCCAGCTGTTTCCCAGCCGGTCATGGAGCCTGAAACAGGAAAAGTGTAACATCTTATATAATTCTTTATATACGATTACACATAAAATTAGAAAGTAGTCAGAAACTTCTTCCATCGTCTGAGTCCCTTTTCATGAATGCTCGATTTTATATATCCTCAAGTCCAAGTACAAGTCATCAGTGCACGCGTCCAAGTCAAGTCTCATGTCCAGAGAATAGCGACTCCAGTTGGATTCGAGTTGGAGTCCAGGACTCGAGTACTCCATTACTGGCATGTCGATTGCAGTACAACACCTGTGCCAGTTACCGTAATTCCTCAAATAAAAACCAGTAGTCAATTAAACGCCGGGCCTCTGATAGTGGCCGGGGGCGTGGTCAACACGGACAAATAAAGGCCGGTCTTAAATAAAGGCCGGGGGAATATTACGTGTTGATAATCTCCTATAGGTGCCTTTCATATAATGTGCATTCCAGTTAAGCGTAATGTACATTTCTATCACTTTAATAGATTCAACAATATATTCATGCTATTTTCAGATGATGGAACATCTGCTCCTGCGAGCTGCCGCTCCGTAGGTTTTTGTTCCAAACCTAATTTAGCACAAGTTACACTACTCACTACCAGGTAGAAACGCTAACTCAGGGTAGTCGCAACTCGGGTTAGACGGAATATTTACGGAATGCCAGCTCGCGGGAGCAGGAAATAGTATGGCTAAGTATAATTGTCCTACTGGTATTTCAGTCAATTCGGCTGTACGTTTTACTCAGCTTGGTGTTGTTTGTATTAACGTACAGGTAGATGGCAGGTACTACATTGGAAATAACATGGCTCCCATTCAGTGCAAGGGATTGAATCTTCAACAACTTTTTTCAACTATGTATTGGATTTGGAACGGTTACAAGAAGTGTTGAGATTGCGATAACAACGTAATGCAGCAATAAAAGGCAAACTAGAACAAGGATTTACACAAAAATATAGCCAATTATACTTTTCAAACAGAAGGAATCAGAAATAAAGGCCTGCCTCTAACAAAAGCCTGCTTCAAATAAAAGCCGGTTGCCTTCTGCAGTAGAGGTAAATAAAGGCCCCGGTCTTTATTTGAGGAATTACGGTAGGTTGAGTGCGGATTTGACAGTTTGTACATGCATCCCCTTTCATTGCACATAATGTAAATCTACCTGTAGCCCACCCATTCAATGCCCTGGAGTCTTATTCTCTGAATACCTCAATCAACTCGGATCAATCCATAATAAGTATATGCTATTGTACATGTATGCAGCAACAGCATGATTAAACATACACCCACAACTATAGCCATATATTACATGTGATTACAATACGTCTCAGGCCGGTTTTAGGTTTAACATTAAAAAAGCAATATATCCTTGCATTTCAAGCATAAATTTAAGTAGAACCATATAATGAGAACTTCGATCTATCCAAGCAAATGACGTGTGGTCGAATCTGCAGGATAGATAGTAATGCAAACTTCAGCAAATAAAACATCAGAGGAAACATAAAATAATTGAGGGATTCGATTATAAATGTTGAGGGAACAGATTAGCCTTGCATATAAATCTTGAGGGAACGAATAAAACATCTGAGGGAACAGATAAAAAATTGAGGGAACAGATAAAAGAAATTGAGGGAATGGATTAAAAATATTGAGGGAACAGATTAGCCTGTCTTTTTTTCTTCACTATGAGCCATATGAGGCTTTGTATGCCTAACAGAAACTAATTTTATTATTATAAAAAATTGTACTATATTACATATTATTGGGGACTTTACAGGCCTTTTTTGGTGCCCTAGGCGACCACATGTTGTCCTGTAAGTCTAACGTCACCAACTCAACTTTACTGCAGTTCCATCACAGCTGCGTAAAGCTACGTTCATCCTCAGATTTTTTGAATGGATGAAAAACATGTCAGTTCATATTTTAACTAATCTGATAGGCCAGAGATCCTCCTTTAGGCATCTCAATTATAAGTCTATGGAAGTAAGAATGACCCACGATCCGCCACAGTATTGAATAAGTGTAGCAGCGCCGAGAGGAGAATTTTGATCTTTTTATTTTCTTTGCATAAAAATATATCTAAAATATAGCTTTTTACATTTTAATCATGCAATTTATTATTTATTACATTTCTTGAGGTGGATGATCCTCACCTACAGTATCTTCCCTTACGAGCCTCCACTAATCCGTGCTAACTGTTCACTGCCTGCCTCATGCTGACCAGCCTGCTAATGCTTAGTCCACAAGAGCTATTTCTGATTTGAAATGCCAAGCTAAAATATTCCTGCCTTTTAACCCATGTTAACTACTAAGCCTTATGTCCTACACAACGACCTGTCTGTAAAGGCTCACATTGCTTAACCTGGCTGTTCCACAGAATTTACTGTTATTCCCGTTGCCACTCTTTGTTTCATACTGGCTACTTCACTTTGTTTACTAGCTGTCTTGTTGAGTTCTGGATTATTTCCATATTAAGCAGTCAACATCTAAATTTGGCTAATGGGTTTGACTTTATTTTTTCATTTAATCTTCAATAGCGATGATCCTTCATTGCCAGAGATCCCTGCTCAGTTTCCTCTACCTCCTCCCCCCTCTTGAGCATCGCTGAAAAAGGATTTCCCCTCTCCACTGTCATTCCTCTCCTCCCCGTGGCTCTGCTATAGAAAGATCCGTCGCTCCTGACCCTCATCACTCTATTCAACTGAAGCGCCAGCCTTCACTGTAGCATTTCTTCCAGACCCCTGTTTATCATATTAGCCCTAGTTTATGAGCTTCGACTCCTCCATAATCAAGGGTCTTCCTTTGAAACAAGCAAAACAAAATAAATCTGGAAATGAAATCATGTAGACATGTAGCACTAGTTTAAGGTTTAGAAAAATAAATGGCCAACAGCTGTACATCAAGATCATCTACTGTAGTAGTTCTTCTGGAGCAGGCAGGCATGTCACCTAAAATGAGGTTTTAGCCTTTATTTGAAGAGATCAGACAGAAAAAATGTCATCTCTCAATATGAACCTTTCTGATCCATGAGAAGCAGCTCAGAGCATTAGAGTAGCAGGGTAAAGGCAAGCAATCTCGTACAGTATTGTACACAGCCCACAATGTCCACCCCCCTCTGTCTACTTCACAGTTTACCAGTGTGCAACGGGGGAGACTAAAAACGGAGCACATTCATCACAATCACCACACACACACACACACATTGAGGGCGCCGGCATTCAAAGAGAAATTGAAAGTGACAGACATGCGCAACTGTAGAGGCAGGGGTCATCTCACAAGCGAGGCGATGAGAGCTTTGAACAGTCCCAGCGGGTTTTCATATTCGTATGTGAACGTCTTCATGTGTGCTACTGTCCCCTCACATGCTGCTATGGAGGAAGCCATATGGTATGATGTGCAACGCTGTCATTTTTCGTCTCACGAGACTAGCTCCTAAATCCGGACTGTTCGGTTCCGAGCACTATTCGCCCATTTTTTCACACTTGTTTTTATCATCACAAGGTATTGCTTATGAGTACATTTATCAGTGTGTCAAATGTGTGTGATGACATTTTGAATTCTATGGATTTTGGATGTATTCACATTTTTTATACACATATTATAACTATACAGTCTTAAGGTGGAATGAAATAAAGAAAAATATAACTAAACAAAAGATAGCATTTAGAATTTTTTATTCAATTTTACATGTTTTTACAAGTTCACATATGCATTATAATGAATATGGATGATCAGTATCGAAATCTCTGATAAACAGCTTTGCAACACACTTTTGTAGAAGTAAAGGATCTAGCGGTTATTTTGAAATGAATGGTTGGCCTTAATTAGGTAATATAGACATCTAATTTGATGTGGGCCAGGCTAGGGACAGATAGGAGGGAGAGCTACATCAGGGGAATTAAATGATTATCGGCAGTGATCTAGAGAGGCTTAATTACATGCGCTGGGCTATCCATTCATTGTGCTGAAAAATGAAGGTTGTTTGAAGTACCATGAGTGATTCCCATAATCATAGTTTTGTCGAAGTGCCACACATACTGAGCAGAACATTTTCTGAGATGAGGGTGCGGAACCATTTTGGTGTCTGCCGGCGCCAGGCATTTTGGGTGTGAATAAAGTGCCCCTCTTGACCTTGTTAAATAACCCAGCCTGCTAACTAGGAGGGAATAGAAAACATGCTATTCATGTTGTGAATTCCAAGGCCATAGATAATTTGATAGGGAATTAAAAATCAGAGTAAACCTAAAGGCCTCATTAATTTAATCCACAGGGGTCAGAGACATCCAATTTATTCTGCTCCATTCATCCTATAAACAAATAAATATCATCCATCCCTCAATCCAAGAAGAGGTAAACCAGCTGAAAGAGTCCTTGATTTTCAGCAGTCCTTACCCATCTATTTCTTTATTTTTTCCCCATTTTGTTTTTTGAAATGTGTAGCCGTATGGTGTAGGTTGGTCCTGCCTCCAGTGTACATGTAAAATAGGTACTGCTACAACGTGGTTTCAAATCTGACCTACTGCTCTTTAAGGAAAACTCTCTTCTCTATCCTTCAACACTTTCAGGTCCAAAGAAGCATAACATGCTTGAAAGATATACTGTATATGTTTTTCCAAAGTGACTTACAGTACTGAGTGCATACAAAGTTCATACCATATATACAGTACATAGTTTTTGAACCGATACCCAGATAGGGACACTGAGAGTTGACGTGATGCATGTGAATGTTCTATATGTAGCCGGGGTGTGTTTCCAACTGAATCTGTTCAAAGACAAGTGACTGAGCCCAGGAGGATGACGTGTCACAACTGAATGCAATTGGTTTGAATTAGCTGAGATATGTGTAAGGAGGGACTGAATAGACAGACACTTCCTGAAAGATGGAGGAAGAAGAGAGGGGAGAGGGTATAGGAGGTGGAGATAGAGGAGGTGGAGATAGAGGAGGTAGAGAAGGAATAGATAGAGGAGGTAGAGTAGGTAGAGTAGGTAGAGTAGGTAGAGGAGGTAGAGGAGGTAGAGGAGGTAGAGGAGGTAGAGGAGGTAGAGATAGAGGAG
>JACXGM010002333.1:0-12245 GCA_016801145.1 Umbra pygmaea
TAGTCCCACAGCTGTAACATCTGCCTAAAACGTTCTCACTGCATGATTCTCTGATCGTTGATTCGCTGAAAACCTTGCACCTGTACGTCAGTTGCGTGTGAAAAGTTCAGAGTGTTAGATTCGGAACATGGTTGGGAGTCGGAGCACACTGCCAGGGTTGCCAACTCTCACGCATCTGGCGTGACTCTGACGCTTTCAGCATTAAAAAAATAAGCGTTTCCATTCTATTAGCTGTTTTTTTTGCATAAATCACGGTTTATACTGAGTAAACAAGGACTGACATTTCTAAAATTAGGGTTAACAAAAGTGTACTCCGCGCGCAAGCACGCGCATGCGCGCGCACTGAAATTTTACCGAGTCTCACGCCAGCCAAACTCCCAAAGTTGGCAACCCTGCCATTTAATGTATGGTTCAACACCATGTAATGTACAGTTCAACACCAGGTGATGTATGGTTCAACACCAGGTGATGTATGGTTCAACACCAGGTGATGTATGGTTCAACACCATGTAATGTATGGTTCAACACCAGGTGATGTATGGTTCAACACCACGTAATGTATGGTTTAACATCAGGTGATGTACGGTTCAACACCACGTCATGCACTGGTCAGTGAAACGCCACACAATTCACACTTCGCTGGCTCAACTTCAAGCTGTGCGCATGCACACACCACAGACACATGCGTGGCCAATCACCTCGCTCTTATCACAGTCCTTTTATGAAACACAGCTCTTAAAGCATAATGGATAATTCATTAACGGAGAATGACATTTCAGAGACAATTAAATTGTCCAGCTAACGTGATGGGTTTTCTAATTCCTACAGCAATGAGTGCAATTAAAATGAAGTAATACACATGGCATGATACTCGTTAGTATGTGAGTGGTCAATTAAAGCGCTGAACAAGAGTAGCTTCTCATTGTGGACGTGTTTATACCCACCTGTGGGCCTTTTGAACCGGTGGATCCCTTCTGCCCCGATGCTCCTCTCTCCCCCTGCAGGGACATAACACCTGAGTGCTTTCTGCTTCAGCAAGGCTGTTAGTTGCTTGTGTTACACAACAATTGTACACCAAAACTCTCTCAGATTTTATATCAGATATAGGCTGGGTATGAATAGTAGAGTTCTTTTGATGCAGTTTTGATTTGTTATGATTGGATTTCACACAGTAAGAAAAATATATTTAAATCTTCTAAACCACAACCAACACCTTAACAGTATCAGTGACAGTATTATGTTGTTAAACTTGTTATTTAGCACATACATTTGTTATTGTATTACCTGAGGTCCAGTTGGCCCCACCTCTCCAGGAAGCCCCTGTATCCCCTGGCAATAGAACACACACAGCAGGTCAGCTGGAGGAATTTGGGAGCATTTCGGCACCCATTGAATGCAGAGGTGATAATAGGTATTGTTTTTTCTTTTTTCCTGCAGCAGTCATTCATAATTTCCATTTTCTCCATCTACATTGCCACCGTTAAGCAATTTCGACAATGGCGCTGTGGAGAGGATGAATGGAACATTCTGGAATGGCAAACGCACTTGTAGCAGTGTGAAATGCTTGCTTTCCGAATAATATATGCCATGAACATGACCTAGCCAGTGGTCCATTAAGAAGAGGCCAGGATGAGGCACAAGAGGGCATCCGGAGATTTTGGGAACCCATAGATGAGCGGTGCTGATTGCTTTCCATGGGTTTAATGTCCTCCCAATCCTCTTGTTTCCGCTGGGAGTTTGATGCGCTGAATTCACCTCATTTATTGCCAGCAGGGCCCCCCTGCACTTTGCAAAGTAATTACACATGGAAGAGGAGAACCTAGTGACAGACAACCCAGCGTGTGCTGATAGTATCAGAGATGGCCATGGTGATGATGCCTTGCCCTCCATTCACCCCTGGCTTAGATGTAATCAGCCAAACCACTGTGGAAGCTCAGGTGCTGCTAGACTGCACTTAATAACAGTCACCTGTTCAAACAGTCATATGGAGCTAAACCCTACTCTAGTTCTGCCAAGGGAAATAATAAATGGCCTTCAGTTACTTGCAGCCAAAGTCCTAGTGCAATGGTTATGACATAAGGCGGGTTAGTGTTAGAAGTCAATGGCAACAGACAGGTACAGTGTTTTGTGCTTAGTCCATATCTACTGTGCAGTCTGAGGTTTGCCGTTTGGATATACCAATGGCTTGATGCTCTCGGTAGGTCTATTTGTTTAACAGACCAGCTAAAACCATTATTCCACATCGAAAGGTAAAAAAACCTGAGCTCCTAGCGCTTTCTAAGGTAATCTAGCATCAAGCTGGTAGGAGAGTAATATAGATAAATGTTTTATTACAAATCCAAAAACAGTGGGCTGTAGATGTTGTCTGTGTTAGCGGTTATACATAAGCAATATTTTTCCAAAAGGAATCCAAAATGTGCTTAGGAAACGTTTCCCAAAAACACCATAAGAAAAAACACACAAAGCCCTCTCACAACGGAAGGTGTATTTGGTGTGATTTGAAGCGAGTTGCTTTTGAAGCGGGTCCTACATCTCTCAACACCACACCTGCTGCACACATCTACACACAGACCCACACACTTATGCCTCCAGGGTGAAAGAGCCCGCTTCCCCAGCACTTTGTAACAGTAAATAAAATCCCTGTGAAGGGTGTTGGACAAAAACACCTCCTGTGATAGAACTGGCCCTCCTTGCTCCTAGCATCTCCTGTCTGTCTCCATGGTAATTAACCTGCTAGAGCACCAGTATGACATCCAGCCTGAGTGGAATGCATCCAGATCATCAAGGGGTTGGCTTGCTGAAGGATACTCACACTCACAGAAAAGGTGGCAGAGTGGAGGGGAGAGGAGAGAAGAGAGGGAGCGAAAAGGAGAAGAGGAGAACATCCCTTTGATAGCACCCACTGCTGCACGCTGTTTGGTATTAATGACTCATTTGATCATAAGAGGCCCAGAGTGATACCCGAGGAGAAGGCCATTCATTCTCTGTGCTGTGTCACTTTCAATCTGAAGGGAGGATTGTGGGGCTCGGCTCAGAGACGGCAGTTGAAGTCTTTTATGGGCATAAAAAAAGTGCTTCCCATTTAATATTTTTTTATGTCCTGCATGGCATGCAAAGAGCCGGCTTGATTAGAAAAGCTTAAGATCCGCTGACTGCTTTGTTTTTTGAAGCAGAGAGATCGCCACTTATATATGCTTTTGACAGATTTAAAGGCAACCAATCTCCTTTTCAAAAGCTCTACTGTACTGCATGCAACAGGGTCTGTGGAGCTAGCAGGAACTTTGAGTCAGACCAGCACAACATGTGACAGTCTATAAACTGTGGGTGACAATATTGACCAAACCAGACTCTGACACTTCTGTGTTGGTTTACTGAATGGCAGCCTATCACTGGAAGCATTTGCACCAAATAAATGTAGACCACAGCAGCAGGGATTTAACATTTTACGTTGTCCTATAATGGCTCTCCAACCACATGTCACATTATCACATTTCCCAGCATGCATTCCTGTCAATCACACAGTGGCTGGTGAAGGTCTGTACACCTCACACCTATCGTCATTTAAGTCTGTAAAGGTATGATGTACTGTATGTTTTATTACTCTATTACAAAATACTCCATATTCGTTTTTTTAGGGGAAGAGAAATTAAATTACATTTTCCAAGTTAATGAAAATAATAAACAATGGGTTGATTTAGTATGTATTCCAAATGGTGGTGGAGCACATTTGGTAGCCATTAATGTTGTCGTTTTGATAAACATTTTACCAACCTTGAACTACACTTATGGCAACTTATCAATGCAATCATTACACCTAACTGGCTCATGAAAATATGAAAATGAAATCTACCAAAACCATTCACTCATTGAGCAATAAGAGTGTAATAATGCAAACTCAAAACTACTGGTTTGGTTTAAATTCAAACGGGCACAACATAAGAGTGAAGCCTTCTGTACTTTTACATTATGGGATGGCAGAATATTGTTATTTTATGAGATGAGATGAGTTTAACGAGGCCGAAGCAGGTGCAGCATTGGAAGTAACTTTAATACTGACACGTATCAATTGTAGACACCCTGCCCTAGTACACAGTGTCTTATATAGAGCACTAAGGACTCTGTCTAAGACAGTTGGGTCTAAAAACCCTGCCCTAGTACAGGGTGTCTTAAATAGAGCACTAATGACTCTTTCTAAGACGGTTGGGTCTAAAATCCCTGCCCTAGTACAGGGTGTCTTAAATAGAGCACTAATGACTCTTTCTAAGACAGCTGGGTCTAAAAACCCTGCCCTAGTACAGTGTGTCTTAAATAGAGCACTAATAACTCCATCTAAAACAGCTGGGTCTAAAAACCCTGCCTTAATTCAGGGTGTCTTAAATAGAGCACTAATGGCTCAGTCTAAGATAACTGGGTCTAAAAACCCTGCCCAAATAATTGGTGTTGTAAAATAGAGCACTAATGACTCCATCTAAGACAGATGGGTCTAAAGACCCTGGAGACCCAGCTGAGACAATTAATGACAGTCCCAGTTTAGGAGATGTCCATGGTGTTGTGCCCAGGTTCCACTGACATGTTACCCTGGAAATCCAGAGTTCTCGCAAGAGCACAATTTGAATTTGCTCAGCAAGTTACTCTGGCACCGAGTAATTCTGCTCATTAGCAATGCCCTTGTGGCCGAGCTGCACCAATCACATCGGTGTATCTGATATAGGCGGGCAAGAGGCGTGTTAAACAGATGATGACAGCGCTGTGACCTCGAAGTCATTAGTAAACATTGTAAGATCGCTATGGATGAACACCAGTTGTTTAAAACGGCTTCGGCCACTACAATGAACAAGTTAGACTTGGCTTTTTGTCTAAAAGAGGAACAGAAGATGGCGCTCGAATCGCTCCTTTTTAAAAAGGACGTTTTTGCTGTTTTGCTGAGCTGATATGCAAGGGTTTAATCTACCAGTTAGCTCCGTCATAAAGGCTTAGCGAAAAACCACTGGTGATAGGTCATAGTGTTATCCAATTGCGTACAGTGAGATTTTCAAATGCATGCTTGGTGCCGCCCCTCGAGTTGAGTCATTTTGTACTTGATGCCAGACTCTTATATCCTCCGGATTTGGGTCTGGATTTTTCCAGGCTACTGACATGTCACATATACTGTACAGTAAAAACTAATGATTTACAGCAAAGTGTTAAATTAGGGTTAAATGTTCTGCTCAGGAACAGAACAAAATTGCTTTTATACCTTGACTTTGAGATTAGAACAGGCAGCCTTTGTTTACTGGCCCAACACTCGTGACCAGTTATCTACTGTGCCATCCCAATAATGCTATTAATGTTATTTGAATGGACTGGTTGTTTTTGACAAAAACAACATTATTATGGCTGGAGCCAATTCCAGGTAAAGATTCCTCGCGTCTGTCCTGAGAAACGCTAACCTTGGAATAGAGATTTTATTTACGCCCAAGAATGTTAGAATTCTAACATTGTTTTTCATTAATTCACAACCAATTTAATAAGCTTTAACACTGCTGATGAAAAACAATAATATACGTGGTCCTAAAATGTGTGAACACTTATTTAAACCTGTTCATTCCAGTAACAGCTGCCACAGATATGTCCGTCAGTTTAATTCTGCGCTTAGAAGGCAAAAAAAGGAAAAGGTATCTTATGTAGATCTTTAGGAATGTAACGTCAAGAAATTAAAGAAATTTAATATAATCCCATTTTAGATTTAATTGTACAGGTGTACCTCATCCAATAATCAGTCACATATTTACTTATCTAATCTCTTGCTGCACCTCAGTTCAATTATCTCAGGTTTTGCTCTGTGTGATAAACAAGCTCAATGGAGCACATGGTATTATTTAGCAGAAGGACTGAGGATTTACACTTTACTGGCCACTTCAACACACTGTCCTCTACATCTACCGGATTATGCTGGCCCTAACACTACTGCAAACAAGCCAGGAGAGGCCCAGCCCACCGTGTGGCTCAATAGAAGGTCTGGTAAAGCCAGACAGAGCTGTGCTCTCTCATTGGAGCTGGGATATACACTTTCTGAGGGAAACATTAACTTGAGATCGATGATGCTCATCATTTGATAAACTACACATAATATCTCCATTGATTTTAATGTGTGACATAAGCAAGGATGCTATTGCACTCAGAAATCAAGGGGATTTGTTTGACTTGGATGACACGAATACATTAAGCTGAATACGTGAGCTCTGATTGCATTGTAACTCCCGGGATCAATATGATGACGCAATCCAGTCCAACCATTATCAGTACTTACTACCGTATGCATTAGTGAAGCGAGCCAGTTATCAACCATTATCAGTACTTACCGTACATGCATTAGGAAAACCTGCCAGTTTCTGTATCCTAATTTGAGCCTGTTTCACATCACATTTAATGAATCCTACAAGCATTCATTTTTTTGTCATTTAGCAGTCTTATCTGGAGGGACTTATACAATGTCAAATGTTGTGTGTGTCATAATGGATATATTTAGGAGTTCATAAATATTTCTTCATTTCATCTATCCAATTCAAGTTCAAATTATAAACCTTCAAAGCCTTTGTAGAAACTTAAAGTTTGCATTTCCTGCAATAGCAGGATTAAGACTTGGCATCTGCATATTCCACTGTTATAAAGCAATCCTCTCAAGGTAAGATATGAGCTGAAGATGCCTGTATGAGTGGTGTGGTGCTGGGCGGTGCTCAGTGTTGGGTAAAGTAGCTTGTACAGTTACATTCCAGTTACTTGCTGAGTTCACAAGTTTTGGGAAGTCCCTTATTAAGACAAAATGATCAGGTAAATGGAGTTCATATGGAGTTCATATAAGATAGGGAGTTGATATCTTATGACCATCCTGGTCATTTTGGACAGAGTATTGTATTTACTCTTTCTATTTGTTTTATAGGTTACTTTTAAGATATGAACTCCATTTGACTGATCATTTAGTCGTACTTAGGGACTTCCAAAAATTGTGAACTCAACATGTAACTGGAATGTAACTGAAATGTAACTGAAAAGTAGCTTTACCCAACACTGGGCCGGTGCTGTACTGCAAGCACACAGGTTAGTAAACATTGTGGCAAACCACCAATACAAAGTTGCGCGCATGTTTCCAAAAGATTTGTTTTTCCATGCATTTTGTGAAGCAGTGACCTGATTATACTGTTTTTCTGCTGAATTGACAGGAAATGTGTTTGCTTGCAGACCCTATATCTGTCACTGCATTCAGTTAACAGGACTATAGCCATTGTAGCTACAATCTGGGTGAACTGACATGAGCCTACAGTATGTGAACATCCGCAGTGTACTCTACATAAAAAGAATGCACAGATGCAGAAAACTCTAATAACAAATTAATCAAACACACAGAGGGTGGTGCAGTTGGAGCTAATCAGATTTGGGCTGCTAGTAATTGAATGCGGTCGCCCTGTGTCGTGCTCTAGTTGCGTCTTGTGGCGACTTGGGTGCTCATGAGTTGAATCGAGGTTGAAGGCTATTGAACAGTCCCCTTTGGTCAATCGGGTCTAAACGTCTTGCTTCAGCAAGTGGCCTGATAAAAACCAGAGCTGATGGAATGTGCTCAAAAGGAAACATATTGCGACAATAAATGTACTGAATCTGCTAGGATTGCTAAGATAAAGAAGGGAATTGTGTAAAAGTACAAGATAAAAGATAAAAATAAATTAATTACATATTGTTAATCCATATCATTGATGTAAATTAAGTTAAAAAAATTCTCCACCTATTATTCAAAGTAGTGCCTATAGCAGATGTAATTAATAATGAATGGACATTGTAAGAGTTAAAGAAGTGAGTCTCTTCAGACCTCTTGGTGTTCTCCACAGAGCACGATATAGCTAGTCTACCTTCAGAACCACACACATAGAAACTGAAACTTAAACTCAATAACCTTACCTTCATGCCTTAAACTTCAACTAGCCATAACATCTACCCCTAATATGTAAAGCCTGAAGCAAGGCCAAAACTGAGTGAAATATGTTCATGTTTTTCTATACTCATGAGAACTTTTGGTAACCAATAAAATAAGCACACACACATTCACACACATTTATAACTACAGCAAGTCAGTGCTGACTCACCGGTACCCCCTGCTGTCCATCAGGGCCAGGCACTCCAATATCGCCCCTGTCTCCCTGTAACGAGAGGAAGAGAAAGATTTAAAGAAAGATGGATATAAAAACAGTGTAAGAGTACCTTCATTGTTCGAAGCGTTTGTATACCGCACTGTGTACCCCATCTATCAATCAGAATGCTTGTACAGTAACAACATGTAAATGTTAGTGGAAAACAGTGACATTTTGTCAATTCTTTTGGATCCCAGCCTTGTGCAACTCGAAAGGACTAGGAGTCTTAATGACTAAAGTAGTGGGGGCTGTAGTTCATCATTAGAATAATATTTGTTCTCAGTCTTCCATGTTTTGCATCTTCCTCTGAGCCCGGGGTCATTCTGGGTTAGAGGGAACATGGTAAAGTCTATCCTCTTGTGCTCAATTACAAATAACAGGAGTTGTTGTGGTAGAGACCTTCTACTACTGTTCAGCCTCAAAAGGCTTCTGCTGCACAAAGGCTACAGGCATATCAAGTAGATGTTCTTTGAAAGGCTACAGGCATATCAAGTAGATGTTCTTTGAAAGGCTACAGGCATAACAAGTAGATGTTCTTTGAAAGGCTACAGGCATATCAAGTAGATGTTCTTTGAAAGGCTACAGGCATATCAAGTAGATGTTCTTTGAAAGGCTACAGGCATATCAAGTAGATGTTCTTTGAAAGGCTACAGGCATATCAAGTAGATGTTCTTTGAAAGGCTACAGGCATATCAAGTAGATGTTCTTTGAAAGGCTTTTACAGGCATTTCAAGTAGATATAGCATTGAGTGTTTTTACAGTAGAATAGTAGGCATGTACAGTATTTGTTCCATTTTATTTAATCAGGTAAGTAAATCGAGAACTGTCTCTGTAAAAGGCTGATCTTGGTTAATGAAAGCAAATGGAACTGCATTCAAATTTACACCTGCTCAATGCACAAACATGCCACATGATTTTTATGTTTAAAAACTAAAACAAAGGATCAATAATAGGCCAAAGAAATGTCATTCGATTCTGAGCTCTACAGTTTCATCCAAAGACATCGCCTGTCAAAATGATGTTTACACTGAAGGAGTGAGCAGTAGTCAACTAGACTACTGCAGTTAGAAATGCTAAATCTGGATATCCTACTCCAGATAGAAAGATGAAATATATATATCCTACCACAGATAGAAAGACAACATCTGGATATCCTACTCCAGTTACAACTTATTAAATCTGGATATCCTACCAAAGATAGAAAGACCACATCTGGATATCCTACTCCAGTTAGAACTTATTAAATATGGATATCCTACCAAAGATAGAAAGACCACATCTGGATATCCTACCACAGATAGAATGAAGAAATCTGGATATCTTACCCCAGATACAAATTCCAAATCTGGATACCCTACCCTAGATATATATGTAGAATCTGGATACACTAAACTAGATAAAACCAAAACCTGGATACCCTACCATGGGTAGAATATCAGTATCTGGTGAACAGGAGTGACATTCAACATCAAAATGGCCTATGCTGATTTTGACATTTTCAAGTTTTCCTGCATCAAGTCAGCCTTTTAACATGACTGTGCATTAAGCATTTTTGCTGACAGCTGAACAAGTATTTTAACAATACTTTTCGAGTGGTGAGGGAAGTGGCGAATTAGCTTTGCATTTCGTTTTATTTCCATATGAAGTGTCCTGCGGCGCTGTACTCATAAAAACATATACGCCACCAGACCCTGTAATTTCTACAAGAAGACGCCCCATTGTTCCAATAAACTGCGGAAAGTCATAAATCTCTGTTTAACTATGCTATAACTGTTAGAAAATAAACAAGTGTACAGTTTCTTGTTTAAATTAAAAGGAGGGTCTCTCATGCCAATCTAGCTAGTGAACAGACATTTTTAGTTTACTTTTAAAGGCACCATGCATTGCGAAGTGAAACATAAAACTGGGTAGTAGCTATGTTTTATGAGCTGGGAATTGAAAAGAAGTCATTCAAATTGTCCTGACATTCAATTCAAACGAGGATGCAGTTGATCTGAACAACTGAGCAAACTGCACTTGCTGTTAAACAAATGACACGACTGAAAAATAATTCATATTCAGCACAATGGGTATCTGGAATAGAGTTGTTGTATCCACAGTTATCTCAGACGACATAATATTGTTGTCTGAATATTATGTGCATTTATAGTGTCAACCGAAATAATGTTTTGTGACACAAATTACACAGGCATATGTCACGCAACTCTAGTCTGCCTGCCCTTAACCCATGCAGACAGCAAAAAAACTATAAAGGAATTTTAAGGGAGTGAACAGAAAAGAAAGGTCCGAATTAGTTGAACTGTGCAAAAGTATTAGGCACATGTAAAAAAAAAATCTTAAACAAAATACATATCATTTTAGAATTGCATTTCATTGCATAGAAATCTGTGAAAAAAAATCGAGGATACCAGTCTTTTTACCCAGTACTGTACTCGAGCCACTGGAAATTGCTCAGGCATTAATTTGTAAGTTGATTAAATAGGATTTTGCCAAAAATATTCTGCTCTCACATTACTGATATAGTGTGCACTCTATAATTGTTGTATTTCTCTGGATCAGAGGAAGGATATATCGACTTGTTCTGCTTCTTTTCCAAATGTAACGGTGGTGAGTATTATGACTGATAAAAAAGTTGTCCGCACAAGCATTACTGAGGATCGCCAAATTGATAACCTTGTATAAAGCTTCAATTTTCTTCCACATTCAAACATCGTTGAACTTCAATCGTTGAGCTGGAAAGCTAAACACAAACACACAGGGTCTTGATTTACAGCAAAATCAGAATGCAGGTCAGGTCCTTATCTGCTGCGTTTTTACTGAGCGCTTTGTGTGTGTGAGTGTACGTGTGTGTGTGTGTGTCAGTGATTTATAGAGCGTACCATCCTGGAAGTGTACAGGTCTGCCTTCAAAAGCCTGCTGTTTGTTTCCCCCTATCCCAGAGAGCAACCACACTGTTTGACTGTGCAGCACGTTCGATAGGGCTCTGACAAGAAGCCACCTTCCCATTATGGGTGCTGCATGTCACTGGTTTTTAATTATGAGGCTTCACACATTGATTTTGGCATTTTAATGGGGCATCACAATCACATTAGGGTTTCACTACAAAACAAGGCATATGAAAAGGCTCTCTGTATTGCTCCAACTGTAACTAGCTACTTAATGGTGTTTTTGACATGCTGGACCTGGAACTGTGGTTTATATTGGCCATTTGTCCTTGTCCAATATGGCCACTGCCGTCTCATGTTGGCTGTCGGTATCAAGAAAATAACAGATTTAACTGCATGAGGTTTCTAGAACCTCAAGCGTCTAGCAACATTACAAGAAGTGCTTTATATCCCACACTAGGTGTGTGACAACTTTGCTTAATACCAACCAAGCTAAGTTGCTACGACTGACAACTCTGCACCAGTTTTTGGACCATGCCGATTCACACAACAGGACGTTTTCCTAACTGCTACAGATTGGAAATTGGGGCGATTTCATAAATGAATCATAAACTGTTTTGAGTAAGCTGGTGGAAAATTTGAATGAGAAGTTCATATGGCGTTTTAGATAAATGCTTTGCATTCATGACAATAATCATTATACACACATTTTGTTGTAAAAAAAATAATAATTCACAAGTCATTTATAATAAGAATCTCAATGAAGGTTTAAACAAGACAAGGCTTAAAGATATTAAATAAACTATAAAAAATGACCTCTTCAAATAGCCTTCAGAGATTCTGTATGTGTCACCGTGACAAAAAATATAACATCTTAATTTCTGTTGCATTATCGCAATGTGATGAATTCTTTATTATCTTCAGGGTGCCGGTATGTTGTGCTCCATTGATCACAGAAAGCCCTAGAAACTCCTCATGGCTCCACAAAACAATAGTGCATGAATCCCAGTAAATCCATTCAAATCCACTGTCATTGAAGGCTTTCATTCAGGTTATCAACAACGAACCAGGTTTCAGTGGAGGCACCTTTTCGCTGAGACACACTAACCTGCAAGACCAGTACTGTGCTTCCTGTGGTGCTAATCGAATGTGCACTGGTCCTCCCGTTGGGGGGCCTAACGCACTGTAAAGTGAGCTGCAG
>JACXGM010002333.1:12345-26499 GCA_016801145.1 Umbra pygmaea
GTGTGTGTGTGTGTGTGTGTGTGTGTGTGTGTGTGTCGGACTAAGAATAGGCACCCACTTGTATTAAGGACTCTAACTGATACATCCAATATGTACACACGGACAGGCAGTCCTTATGAAGTACTTGAGTCTGTCTTGAATAATATGGACATTGAGCAAGCATACAAGTAAAAAACACATGCTCAGTGGCTTCAACATAATGTCCTCAATAAGACACTGCTCCAATTACCGAAGGGAGAATTAACATAGGATGAGAGTCATTCTATATTTGACCCTAACAATGAAAATGTTTTTGTGGGATGAGGTCCCCGCGTCCACAATTTTGACTAGTGTTATGTGTCTGCGCTACAGGGCCCTTTGGCATTCATTCGCATAGACAGCCTGGGTTTTAGCATTGTTTAAGAGATGAATCTTGAGTGTATCAACAATCTTTACAGCAACTTTGAGTTTTAATATGTCTGTGAATGTGTGTGTAGAGCCGGGTTTTACGTTTGCTTGCTTGACCGAGAGTGTGCGTGAGTGTGCATGCTTCAGAATGTTTTTTTCCAAAAACCTCATCAATGAAACTGGGCAGACCACGTCCCAACAGCCAACCACACATGTTCATCTAATGAGCCAGTTGGATGAAAGAAACTGGGCAAAAGACTTGGCCTGCAATGTAGGTTTCACCAGTTTTTGTGGCATTGAGCTATTTTTACTGTCCTGTAATCTAAATAGGCATGGGGTATCTTTCTCAGGGATTTGAGGTATACTGTGATATGCTGCCAGAGACGTAGAGGGGGGTATCTCCATCTGCTATACCCAGATGGAGAGACCAATGTGGGCTCTCTAAATAGACAGACAGTTATATGTCTACGGTAACTAGTGCCTGGTAAAGGAGGAGACAGTTCATGACTCTTCTGCTAAAGGTCCAGGCATCCAGCACCCATTAATCTGACATCTAGGTTAAATCAACCTTTGCCCCAACAGCTTTGGTCTCCAAAATTACATTTATTTTTCACGGAAACCTGAGCCATTTTGATTTCCTCTTATCAATTAATAAGTCACCATTTATTTTATTTTATTCCACATTTTTTATTGAATTCCAATTATTCCGGGACCGTTCAAAATGGATTGAGAAAACTGTGAGAACAATACTGTACATACACAAAAAAAATGATATGTTCGACTAACGTAACTGTGTTATGTCAACAGAATGCACATAACTGGGTTATGTTGCATTTAAGTAACATTATAAGTTTGGTAACACCGCAATGAATAATATTACTTAAATGTAACATAACCCAGTTATGTGCATTCTGTTGACATAACACAGTTACATAGGTCCAACATGTAATTTTTTTGAGTGTAGGATTCTGTGTACTACTCATTTCATCCTTACTACAACAGTGTAAGTAACCTACATTATCACATAATAAAGTCTATTGAATTTAAATTGATTGGTATGGTTCTCGGACCCAACAAATACATGGTGCTAGCTTTGTCATTGCTGGTACCTAGATGTGTAAAAAGTACAAAGTAAAATAAAATGTCTGGGTTTGGCTAAATTCACAAGTTATGTGAAGTTACTAAATAAACAACAAAATAAGCAGGTAAAGGGAATTCACAACTAACCAGTGATCTGCAGTATAAAATTAATAGAAAGTGTAAAAAACTATTAATCATGCTCACTAGTTAGTAATAAACTCCCCTAGGTTTTTATTAGGTTTTAATAAGGAACTTCAGAGTACTTTTACTTTGTATTTTTACAAGTCTGCCGGTACCCAACATGAGTTGCTCTCTATTTCTAAGATATTTTATAAAGTAGTAATAACAGCTTTTTCAGTCAAGTCAGTTTGCATTGCTGGCTTCAGTGATAATCACAAACAAAAACAATCCACAAGCTGCAACTGACTTACTGTGGAGCAAACTCACTTAACTTAGCGTATTAGACTGCAAAATAAAATGTCCTTGTATTGCTATATACCCAAAGAAAACAAAGAAGTGTAACACACAGGGTAAACATGCTTCCTGTGTGCTACTGCTACCAGACCAAATATTTATGGTGCGTTTGTTAGTCCACTGGAAAAGTGTCGGATGGAGTTAATATATTTCAACTTGTACTGAATGATTCATGACAATCTCAATCGGAAAAAAAAGAAACAAACAAAACCTTGTGAGCCACCGTTAGGCAATGCAAAATCCATGTTATTTTATGACACATATTCCATTCATTGATTTCCCAGGAAGAATGACTTTACTTCCCTCTTGTGGGTGGAACTGTAACATCATTTCAATATAGAATATCATTTAAATCCTACTGCACTCTATTCTCTGAAAACATGGCTTTGGCCTATTGTCAAATAAAAAAAACAATTTTCAAATATCTTATAATAGTGCTATTTAGAATGAATGTGTACTTTTTTATGTCATATTTTACTGTACATACATTATAGACACAATATTTATCCTTTAATTTTGAAGGACCACTTGCTCTGTCAGTAAGCTACATCAGGTTTCTGGGTGGAGACCAAACTAAATGTGATTCCATGACCTCACAGGCATGCATACAGTGGGGTACAGTGCAGCATTTGGTCAGCAGGGGTTTATTAGTACTGGTACATGCCTACAGCTTGGCACGAGCCGCTAGACACTGTTGAGGTGGCTCTCTGCCAAAAGGGTAAACACAGGGCTAAATCATCTGAACACTGTCCATTGTGATGGGACCTAGTCACCTGAAAACCCATGTAATTATATCCATAAATCCAAAAAGAAGTCATCGGTTTTGCTGTTAATGGGGAAATGCTTTTAGATCTTCTTAAACTAAAGAGAGTAGTTAGATCTAAACTAGAGTGTTATACTGAATGAGTATATGCAACTTTATATAAAACAGACCTCTAATCCCTATTAATTTACTTATTGTTATGTCATACATAGTTCTTTTATAGATTAGAAACAACGAACTACAGTGTGGTTTTGAATGAGTAGCCACATTTCCAAAAGAAAAGTAAGTGGTTTACGCAGACAAGCAAACACCTGTGCAGTATTGCATTGCAAGTGCATTTCTAAAATGTTTTTCTGGAGAATCTTGTCTGGAAATGAAACGTTATAAATACGGGCAGACTTCCATGTATGCAGGTGCTGCTATTAATATTATTTTTCAACAACCAATCAGAGGATGATTTGCACAAATTTCAATGTCAGCAGGAGATAGAATTCAACCTACTAACAACGCATAGTAAAATTATTGTAGGCTATATCCCTCAACAATTTACAGAATACATAATAGCAGGCAACTTGTAAGTCTGATTCAAACAACTGTTTGTATAGAGAAGTATTTCATTTTAATTTTGTTGGTAAAAAGTTAGGCTATCGTCATTTCTCTTTCAGAGACCCGCTTTTAATAAAGCTGTCAAAACTGTAGGCTATTTCTTGATATTTTAAAATATGAAAAAGGAGTCTGGGGATAGATAAACAACCCAACCCATGATGTGTGGTACGGCAACGCATGGCAATTTTATGGATAAGCCCATGCCTGGTTCCAGTCCCTAAATCAGGCTAGATAAGCCCAATAACTACCATAGTCGAGGAAATCCAACTGTCTGGTAAATTTGTATTGGGTGTAATGTCTACTATTAGTGTGTTTGTGTTAGGGAGTCAGTTCTTCATTCTGTCCAATGTTGGAGGTATAGGGCTCTGGACAACTCTGGGTGTATAACGTGAGTGGTAGGTAAGACAATTAGGCTAACAAGCCAGCCACCGCCAGTGTATTGACATAGGATAGCCACTAGCTCGCTATCACTTAGTCACAAAAAAACACTGTATTACAAAACAAATTGATTATTTTAAACCTGTGGCTGGTTAGCATGTCTACATAAGCAACAATCTTTTTGTGGTAAGTGAATGTAAATTTATTTTTTATTTTTTTGATGGTCTTATTTGGAAGTTGGAAGCGAGAGAATTTGTCCAACATGTTTTTTATTTTGTTCAGCTCCTTAGGGGGTCCTAGTCAGGGCTGCCGGCAGGAATCTGTGGGCCCGGGACAAAACTCCAATTTAGGGCCTCCCGCTAAAGAAAAATTACTGTGCAAAAACAAAATTTGGGGCCCCCCTCAGGACTGGGCCCGGGACAACATTCCCAGTTGTCCCCCCTGTCAGCTGCCCTGGGCTTAGTGATACTTTTTAATTACACACTACTGCGATGAGTGATTAGGCAACATTCTATGTGCGGATATTAGGGAAATGTCATAGGCTTGGAATGCAATTTTAGTCAATCAAATCGAAGATATCGCCGAACCCGTTTAATTAATCGTTTAATGCTGATGACACTGTACTGTATGCCGCTGATCCATCCCTTGCTCCAGTCAAATATGAAAATTTCTAACAGACCTTAAGCTAGTGCTAAATAAAAACAAAAATATATAATTTTTCCTCAAAATCCAGGTTTCAAGATTTACATGATGATAACATTAATACCATGGATGGTTGGTTCTGTCATTAAATTGTTTCCCTCTTACAAATACGTTGGAATTTTTTCAGATGAAATTCTTTACTAAAAAAATATGTTGTTGACTTGGCAAAGAAGCTGAAAATGATAATGATTTACGGTATATCACGGGCGTAGTTGGGTTTTGAACATTGGGACGGGGGGGGTGGCCTCTGGAGGGGTTCTGGGGTCTCTAGGAGGGCCAGACATTGGCTGATGTTAATATTTAAAGCTATATTACATAAACATACAAGCTATCTGACCTCTACTGTATATTAATCTGGAGAATTGGCGGCTATCAAACTCGCTCGCAAGATTATTTGAAGAGATGCCTCTGGCTCATTCAGACATGGGGTAATCTGTCTTTGAATAAGATAGCCCTCATTCTTGGAATGATTTACAAGAAGATCTTAACCTGGATATTTTAGCTGCTGTTGGGAAAATGAACGCCCAGATGAGTGAGCGATTTGTTTTTGAATGTAGTTGCTTTATATATGTGTTTTTCTTGATTTGTGTCTTTTTATGCAGGTTGTTATTACATTTTTATAATCTATTTTATCAAATTTTACTGTCTTTGTTTTATTCCATTTAAATTATTCCTTTTTTATTTGTATTGTTGTATGACATGGCACAGCTATAAAAGAGTCTGTCTCAGCCTGTTGTCCCTCATCATAATTTCAAAGTCATAATTGTGCAGTAACAGCACCCAGATTAGTTAAGTGAATCCAGATGTACAAGGAGTAAATACATAAACAATGTCTCTCTCTTTCTATCGTAGAATGTAATAGATCTGCTGGCACAATTAACATTAAATTGGGTAGCCTTGCTAAATTTGGAAGGCACAGTAAATCCTTTCCAAGCAATTACTTTTCTGACCAAGAGGTAAAAGAGTAATGCTTGCTTTGAGTTTCCCATCCTAACAAAGTATTTGTTTTGATTTGCTAATCCAATAAACAAAGTTGAATTTCCCTGTTTTAGTCAAATGTACAAATCCTTGTACCTCCATCTGTATTATTCCCAAGGGCAGATTGATTGCTGGTGAATCATTAGGCTGTGCAATGTTCCCCGTAGCGTATCAAGAGAAATGCCTTTGATTTATTTTCCTTGAGGCTCCTGAGACAGTAGCATGTAAATGTCTGTCCGGATCAGTGTAATAGTTCACTAATTTACTGTTCTGACTGGGAAGACCTGAGATGATGCAGTCAACTGGCTTGAAACTGGTCCACGTTTACCCATCCAAACAGAAGAATGTACATTACAATTTCAACAATGGATCATTGAAATCTCTCTGTGATCTTAAGCAAATCATATTTGTTGCCTCAAATCTAAAAATATTGCGAGAATACTGTATGTGGAAAAGTTTTGTGAAGCAGTCTAAGCTTCCATCTCTGAAACACTAATTTGCCTCCTGGCAACAAGAGTTTTGAGGCCTGGCTTGGTCGCTGTCTGTGCCCTTTCTAATTACCTGTTTCCCTAGCTTTTGTTTTATCCTGACCTTTCAATAAAATAATAACACTACCTATAAAAAATATTGTATGAAAAATTCAATCTTAGAATTAATTGTCATTTAATTAACCCTGCCGTTCCTCAAGGAAACTTCTGGAATTGAGGAATCTTTAAACATTCATTGTTGCAACAGATTCCAGGAGGAGCGGATTAATATTGTATATTTTTTTAACCTGCAGTGCACAAAATGTAACATTTTGAAAAGTACTATCTTAATGGCACATCTCCAATAAGTCAACTCTATGAATGTAATAGAAAAATATGGAATTCTAACCCTTCCCATTAAAATAACGTTCTGGTTTAAACATTTAGCTTTCCTCAATGCAACATTTTTTACCTAGAATGGTTCTCCTGATGTAGAATTCTAGATTACTTTACTTCTAGGAATGCGTAAAATGATGTAGGGCACAATTAAATGCTGTAATACACAAACAACAGACATGCTGGAATTAAAAGCTCTGAAGTGCATCTCTAAACAGACTTGATCAGAAACCTTTTAGTTTAACTTCAGGGTGGTTTCAGGATGAAAAATATCCTCACATGGTATTTAACGGCTGTGTTTTGTTCTTTCAGCTCTGACGAAAGGCCTCATTTAGGTCTAATAGGATGTGTTTAACTATAGGACTGGATAACTGCTGTTCTGCAACTCTGCAGTAGCACATTTCAGTAGCATGTGGTTCGTATTAGAAACTCAAAGTGTGAACACAACCTCCTGTCATGACCGAACCTACACTAGGTGTGTAGTGAATTCGGGAGAGTTGATGACATTTCAGGGGGCCTTGAATGTTAAAGGGCCTTAGAGAGGGCAGTGGAATTTAAATAATTTACCATATCTGTGGGGCCAATGCAAGTTTTCTTTGATGGGGCACAGAAATCCTGGCTATGCCCCTGAAAACACCCATGGGCCTGGGAGCTCATATGTTTCATCAAGCCAGCCGATTCTTTTCAAACTGCTCATCCAATACGAAAGCCTTTAGTCAGCTAATGCGTGGGATGATTACACTCACCAACTATATATTCCCAAATTTGAATTTATAGGTGCCCAATCTGCATAAAAGAAGTCGCTGGAGAGTGACGTGGCAAACTAGACAATCTGATTTATCTATCCCCAATCTCGGGCAGCGCTATGTCAATATGCACTGCCTTGTGCTAGGGAATCTGGGTAAAGTTGGAGAAGTCATATTTGGAGAAGTCATTGTCAGACTTGAATCACTGACTATCATGACCTATAGCTTGTTCTGCAAAACAGCGACTTAACCCACTTCTCCAAGTGGACCCCCTTAACAGCGTTACATTAACAGGATAACTCCCACTTGATATACCATTCAAGAAACCTTGAGAGTGAAGCTAGCCTATATGCTTGCTTGTTTGCAAACTCCCAGTCCTGTATTTAACAACTTGACAGCCTTCAGACGCGGTCAACCCATTATTTTTACTTAATCACATCAAAGATGCCTCAGTGAGGGCTGATGGGATTGATATTCAAAGTAACAGCATTCCTAGACATCCCAGACAGATTACGACCGCCTTTGAATATGACTCACTTGGCAACCTGGTGCATTTTTCATACTGCTGTCCTTTCCACTTCCCCATGGGAATCAAAACATAACCTTGGTATTACAATTGCTTTGTCCTACGTTCTGAGGTAGCTCTTGTAACAAGAAATTGAATGATTTATTGCCAATTCTTCTAGATAGATTTAGGCATTTAAGCTCTAAATGCCTACTTACCTACAGTGGGCTCCAAAATAACTTGCCACCCTGACTTTCAATGCACATACAATACTTTAAAAACATAAGCAATATAATTATAGAGAGAAACTCAAAATACAAACATGTCAGAAACACTGTACTTTACTAATGTTGCAATGGAACCAACCAAAATCATACAATTATTTAACACAAAAGAAATGTTGCCAAAATCAATGTTTCATAATTATTGGCACTGCTTATTCAGTAATAACAGCATGGAGTCTCTTCCTGTAATGTTTGACAAGGTTAAGGAACACATTTGGAGGGATTTTGGACCATTCCTCTATGCAGATCCATTCAAGATCCTTCACATTCTTTGGTTTGCGCTTTTCAACTAGGCTCTTCAACTTAGCCCACAGGTTTTCAATTTGACTGAGGTCCGGCAACAGAAATGGCCATGGCAGAACATTGATTTTGTTGTCATAGAACCATTACTGTGTGGAGCTTAAGGTATGTTTTGGGTCATTGTCTTGTTGGAAAGTCCACCTCCGGCCAAGTCCCAGCCTTCTGGCAGAGGCAACCAGATTGTCAGCCAAAAATGCTTGATACTTGGTGGAATTCATTATGCTATAAATCTTGACCAGTCCCCCTGGACCTCTGGAATTAAAACAGCCACAAAACATCACTGACCATCACTATATTTCACCGTGGGTATGAGGTGCCTCTCCTCATATACATTTGTTTCAACACCAAACATGCTGATGCTGTATCTGATCAAAATGTTATATTTTGCTCTCATCTGACTAGAGCACCTTCTTGCAGTCATAATTTAAATGACTTTTGGCAAACTCCAAATGCCTGCACCTGTGTCTTGGGGTCAGAAAGGGCTTTCTTCTGGCAACCCTTCCAAAGAGTATGTGGTTGTGGAGATGCTGTCAGGAGGTACTTTTTAAAACCTGAGGACCACAAGACACCACCAAGACCTGCAATTATTTCACAGTGATTCTTGACAATTTTGTTGCTTCTCTCCTCCATATCCTGGGGGGCATTTGAGTCCTCTACCCATTAGTTTTTCAACTGTTCCATATCTTTAGAACTTTTTAATAATTGCCATGACAGTGCTCAGTGGTATATTCAATAATTTGTGGATCTTTTTGTAGCCATTACCAGAGTTATGAAGGTCTAAGACTATCTGTATCTTTTCTACCAGTCCTATTTTCTTTTCTTTATGGTGTTGGATGATAGGGCTATTGCAGGTGTCTTACCTCATTTTTATACCACAGTGGAATAGGGAGTGATGTAATGGCTCAATATAGTTCCTTAAGTCATAGATTAACTTAAATAAGTGGTATTTAATTCATCATTTAATTTTGGTAGATGTTATTTAGAAAAATCTTTTACATTTTTATATATACATTTTAGTCAAATTATCCAGAGTGTACTGGAGCAACTTAGGGTGCCTTGCCCATGGACACAACAACATTTGGCACAGCCAAAGGGTGGCATTGATTGTGAATCCTTGATTTGGAGGACATTTATTTTCAATTGAATCAATAAATTATTTTGCTTGGTTCCATTGACACATTAATAAATTACAGTATTTCTCACATGTTGCTATTTTGAGTATTTCTCAATAATTGTATTGTTGATCTTCTTTACAGTATTGTTTTTGCATTGCCAGTCAGGGCTGTCAATAACAGTTGGTTGAACTTCCAATTCAATAATTTTTCATTGTTACTGGAGTATAAAGTTAAACATTTTACTCACCTTTGGTCCCACTGGCCCGATTGGCCCCTCTTTGCCCAGTAATCCCGGAAGCCCCTGCATGGCAAAAACAGAGCACTTTAGAATAAAGTGTAGCAGAACATCTCAATGTCAAATTCCACCTCTGCACATGGTAAATCCAATACAATACACAAATGAAACCCTACACTCACATTTGAATCAGTTAGTCTGGGGTAAACACAAAGAGGACTGGGAAAGCCGCAAATACACTTTGATGAAGCCTAGATGTCTTCTCTTGTCTTGGAGACTAACAAAATAAAATTTAATTGTTATGAAGTTGACCTCTGCAGCCCAGTGGATAAAGATGAGAGCTGGTAGTGGGGTTGAGACCTGGAACAACTCTTTAGTAAAATAAATTACTCTTAAGTACCTTTGGTTGAGTAGTGGAATTAGTCTTTAAAATGAATAATTGTATACATCTTTTATTGTCTGCGACAAAGGCTACAATAACCTGTTGTGAGTCAGTCTCTTAGTAATCTATGACACATGAAAGAAAGTCTTGCATAATTCAGTAATTTAGACCACTTTACCTCTGTATACTTATACTACTGTATATGCTGCATGCTTTATCTGGCATTCCTTGAATAGCAAGAAAATGATTTTCAAAGCCTAAGCTAAAATCCTTCTAATATTTCTCATTGGTTTTGTTCTGTCTCCATGTTTGTACATGACATTAAAAAAAGCACACATTATTTCACATCTTTGAGCAATTGCTGGCAGATTCTACATAATAAAGACTGCCCACTGGAGCTGTCTGTTATTCATGATCCAGATCAGAGAATTACAGGTAGCTCTTATCCACTAATTATATAATTACGCAGCAATGCACATCTTGATATTCTTTGTTTGTTATTATTCTCCTGTTTTTTTGGCGCCTTATCTGCACCTTCACGATGTCAATTCCATTCCAGCTGCACCATATGCATTTTACTCAAGAAAATCAAGTCTTGGAAATCTTCTTATAGACTAGGCCATCTTTATGTAGAGCAACAATTCTTTTTGTCAGATCCTCAGAGAGTTCTTTGTCATGAGGTGCCATGTTGAACTTCCAGTGACCAGTATGAGGGAGTGTGAGAGCGATAACACCAAATTTAACACACCTGCCCCCCGTTCACACCTGAGACCTTGTAACACTAACGAGTCAAATGACACCGGGAAGGGAAAATGGCTAATTGGGCCCAATTTGTATATTTTCACTTACGAATGTACTCACAATTGTTGCCAGCGGTTTAGACCTTAATAGCTATGTGTTGAGTTATTTTGAGGGCCCAGCAAATATATATATACTGTTATACAAGCTGTACACTCACTGCTTTACATTGTAGCAAAGTGTAATTTCTTCAGTGTTTTTCTTCTCGCAATGCGACAGGTCTGTGGTTATATATAGCCATCTTGATTCCAGATGCCAGTTGTTGCTTTCACTCTGTCAGTTGCTTTCCCATTACTGCATATGTAAATGACAGGTTGGTGTCATTTGAAATTCATAATTTAAATACTCACAATAACAACGCCAAAACGGTCACACAGATAAGCCTTTCCTGTGTACGTCCTCATGCTGAAAATTAACAATGAACAAGCTGATCTGGGTACCAATCTTCATTACCTAGCTCTGAGCTCAAAATGTACTTCATTTGAAAGCTTATAACCCCTGGTGAAAGCAAAATCGGCAATATAATTGCTTTGTAAAGTGAAAAACACTACATTTATGTGCTCTCTCATCGAACATGTTACAGGTCTAAACATATGAGATGCTGTAAGGAGATCTAACCCTATGAACACAGGATGAATTAGACATGAGAATTGTAAATAGTTTGCAGGAAAATAGGCTTCTACATAACATTTAAGTTATTTTATTTTAATTTTGTAGTCAAATAATATTCACATTACATGCTGCATACTTGGTAAACTTTACATTTTAGTTTCAGCTTAATTGAACAAATAAATGGTAAGCTAAACTCCTGTTATTCACATATAGACATACACACTCATTGTCTCACTGACAAATGTATACACTAAGCCAGAGCTTAGCTATAACATGTAAATAAAATGTGATTGCACATTTTCTATGTGTGAGTTCCCATAGGAAGGCAAAATTGAAGAAGAGATCTCTACATATTCTGCTATGTTTCTCCTAAACACAACTGAGCTCAGTTGAACACTGAATCAAGAATACTGTATGAGCCTTGGCTCACATTTGCAAGATTTTGCTCAGGAGAAGCAACCATGTATAAACTCAGATTCTTCCTCCTCGGATCAAAAAGAGATTTCTAATTCATCCTATATATGTCTAATTATGACTGAGGTCCCTTGGATCCAATGATGAGATCTGATTTCTTTCTCAAACATTTAGGCCTCGCTCTCAGATCATTACTCTCAGGACAATCTCTCAAATGGATTGTCTTTTTCATAATTGTGTACCAATTAAAATAAAATAATCAAATACCTTAATAGTATATTACTAGGACCACTGGTGGTACATTAACCAAAAAAGTTTGGGAACCACTGGAAATAAAGACAGCCCAATCACATTGTGGTTTCTTGAAAATGCAAGCTCTTCTAGTTTATTTTTGATTAAATTTCCCATTTGCAATGACTTGAGGACAGATTTAGCCCCTCTAGTATGTCATTGAAACATTTGAGAACTAGGTGTCTGTCTATACTAGGAGTTGGATTTGAATAACTATAAAATTTTAAATGTTTCGACTAGCCATGCATCTTGTAAACAAAGTCATTTGTTATTTCACCTCAAGGAAAATAGTAGTGGTTTATCAAAAAGTTTACAACTGTAATTTTTAGATTATATATAGACATGTTCCTGAAAGATTGTGATCTTATAATTCTAGCTAATATCTCCGTTTTATAATAGCTATAAAATTGAAAATGTTACGACTAGTAATGTGAGCCATGCATCTTGTAAACAAAGCCATTCGTTATTTCACCTCAAGGAAAATAGTACTGGATTATAAACACGGTTTACAACTGCAGTGTTTAGATTATATATACACGTCTCATATTTCCTTAAAGTTTAAGATATTAGGATTTTAGCTAATATCTCGGTTTTATAACACATATACCATTGAAAATGTTACGACTAGTAATGTGAGCCATGTGTCACAGCGTTAAAATCCTACCGTGAAGCTCACTCCTAGCTAGGTACAATCGGTACCTCTTGTATAGCTCACTCGGTTGGTACGTTGTCAAGCAGGGCTGTGATGTGTGTTGCGGAGCAGAAGGCCTCGGGTTCGAGACCAGTCAGAGGACGTGGTGAACTGATGTGCGGGCTGCTCGCAATAGTACGTTGCAGTCCCTCTCTAAACACGATGCAGAGCTATATGTTACAGTGGTGCCGTTTGACCCAACGGTCAGGGTAGGTCGCTATGGAGCAAGTTTAGAAGGGGTGAGTGTAACGGAGTTAACATCCTACCGTGAAGCTCACTCCACAGCTAGCTTGAAATGTCGTCAAAGAGCTATACAATCAGTACCTTTTGTATAGCTCACTCGGTTGGTACGTTGTCAAGCAGGGCTGTAAGGTGTGTTGTGGAGCAGAAGGCCGCAGGTTCGATACCATTCAGAGGACGTGGCGAACTGACGTGCGGGCTGCTCGCAATAGGACGTTGCAGTCCCTCTCTTAACACAACGCAGAGCTATACGTTACACATGCATCTTGTAAACAAAGCCGTTTGTTATTTCACCTCAAGGAAAATAGTAGTGGTTTATCAACACAGTTTACAACTGCAATTTTTAGATTATATATAGACATGTTCCTGAAAGATTACGATCTTAGAATTCTAGCTAATATCTCCGTTTTATAATAGCTATAAAATTGAAAATGTTACTACTAGTAATGTGAGCCATGCATCTGTAAACAAAGCCATTCGTTATTTCACCACAAGGAAAATAGTAGTGGATTATAAACATGGTTTACAACTGTAGTGTTTAGATTATATATGCACATGTCTCATATTTCCTTAAAGTTTAAGAATTTAGGATTTTAGCTAATATCTCAATGTATAATATATATAACATTGAAAATGTTACGACAAGTAATGTGAGACATGCATCTTGTAAAAAAGCCATTCATTATTTCACGTCAAGGAAAATTGTAGTGGATTATAAACACGGTTTACAACTGCATTTTTTAGATTATATATACACATGTCTCATATTTCCTTAAAGGAGTGTTCCACAGTTAATCAGTTTCATAGTATACCATTTACAAACGTTACCATAGATGATTTATGTCATATACACGTCTGTACTTTTTAAATATATCAGAGAAAAGCCGATAGTATATTTCAGTTCCTTTCGCATCCACTGGGGTGCTTCTGTATCCGTCTAAACTTGAGCTACCACAACTCCCAGAATTCCAAGCGAATTTAATGCCCGTCCCCGTTTTGAACACACCGACACAGAACATGGGCAATTCAACAGCACACCTCTGTAGAGCTTGACGCTAGAAAGTTATACATATTTGTTTTTGAAATTGTAGTCTAATTTCTATTCATCATGCCCGTTTGGTGTTCTGTACCTGGTTGTAGAAATTACAAGCAAGCCCAAAAAGGAGTAATCTTTCACACTTTACAATGGGCTATAAGAAGTTAGGGTTTGCAGTCGGCATTTTAGGTCGGAAGATTATGAAAGGGATCTACATGCTAAATTAACCAGCACTACAGCCCGAAAGCGCTTTTTATCTAGAAAGAGTATCCTA
>JACXGM010002333.1:26599-47739 GCA_016801145.1 Umbra pygmaea
CATTATCAAGGTACAGAAAATAGGTTTAATAAACTTACTCATCTTGCTACGTCTCTTTCCATGTGTGCTGGAAAACTTCAGTGATTCAGTGACGCATATGCGGTCGTCAGTCATTTTTGGTTCAAGCCTTACAAGTAAAGCTTGTCCACGATCCCCTTCATTGTATCAAGTGCTTTTTTCTTCAGTAGACATTGATGGAAATATTTCCACAGAAGCACTTAGACAATTAGAACTTAACCGCGTTTCAACTGCATTATTTGTAGAACATGCTGCCTTGTTGAAGCTGAATATTAAACTCCATTTGTTGTAAACAGTCTTGGTATACTCGGGCGCAAACATGTATGGTTGGATGTCACTCAAAATGTAAAAGCATGTTGTAAAATTCCTCATCTGCAAATCCTAGGTTAGTAGCAATTGTGTTATCGCAACTTTGTCTATGAACTGTTTCACAGAATCGAGAGAACATGCCGGGTGGGCGGGGCTTGAAACAAGGAAGCCAGCATTTTAGTTCTCTACATACTGAAAAAATCATACCACCTCGTCTGTTTAGCATTAAAACGGCTGATCAAAAAGTCACAGAAAGACAAGCTATACCTTAAAAAATCAAGGACAACCGAGGCTTTAAGGAGTAGGTTTGAAAGCCAGATCAGTATAACAGGGATGCTTATTTTCACGACAGAATACATGCCTACATTCATTTTTCCTATCTCCAAACTCCATTGGACTCACACGGTGACGTCAGCGTGTAAAAATTCCCCGCAAAATTTCATATCTTGCTCTTACACTAGCCAGGCATGGGTGAAACATATCTCACTGTTCTACAAATGTCTGGGGGAAGCTACTAGCACCTCCAGATAGCTGTATGGTGAAGTATCCCTTTAAAGCTTAAGGTCTTAGAATTCTAGCTAATAAGTGAGCAACTTGCCTTAATGTTGTAATTCTTCTCGTAGCTTTGCCAAGAGAAATCTGAATCATTCCAAATCTTGCCTCTTGCAGAAATGGAGAGCATGAGTAAGAGTTGTCCATGAGCATAGGAGCAGGAGCATCTTTTGGTAAGTATTCTGATGAATTATTTTGTCATTTTGCAAGCATCTCCTGGACTATACGGTAATTTCTCTACTGTGCGACAGTAAGTCACGTGATTATGACACAATAGTTAGCATATTTTTACAAAAACGTCTGCTACAGGGCCATAACGTGAGATGCAAGGTAATGGAGATTTTTATACATTCTTGTGTTTCTTTAGTAGTAAAGAATTGACAAATAGAGTTTTTAAACGCTTCAGATGTAAATTGATCTGCTGTCAAAGTGACCATAAAATGAATGGAAGTCTATGTAACGCTATCAAAGATCATGCTTCAACGTCTGGGTCCAAGTCTACCCCCTTGACCAAACACCTCTCCAATTTCTGCAAATATGTCATCATTATAAAACAGAGATGTTATAAATGTGCAAGATCAACCATTTTAACCGAAGATTGCCAGAGATACTTTACAAAAGAGACTTGTTCTTCTGTCTCATGACCTGGATGTAAACATCATCACATTTTGTTAAAATGTACTTTTACAAATAACACTGTGGGCCCTTTCTTGCACCCAGTGCAATTGACTTTGTACACCGACGCATGTATCATTCCTATTTTGTACCCGATGCAAAGTGGACTTTTCCCTCCACAGATGCGTGTCCGTAAATTAGGGCTCCCGGAGGCGGATCAGCAAAAAGAGGTGGTCTGTTCCTGCGCAAACATTCCCTGGTGCTATTTTGAAGTTTCAGAAAACAATTCCGCCACAGACCAGGAAAAACCTAGTCTAATATCAGTGGCGCATTATTCAGATGCTATTTTAAGGGCGCATACTTGGCCAAAATGTAGCGTGTGCACAACCCACATACACTTTACAATGTAGCGTGTGCACAACCCACACACACTTTGCTTCTCTCATCTACACAGACAATGAAGTTCCCATTTTTGCAAACCATACATAATTACAAGGAAAAATATTACCACACGAGGGAAATCATTGTGGTGTAACTGAACGAAAATGCGCTTCAGGTGTTTGGATAGGTGAGGAGGCACTTAACAGTATATTCCTCAAAAAGTCGCAGCAATATTTGTAGCTTGATGTGTTTTACATTGATTTTCCTAAATAGTTAAATGATTGTCAGTATAATTTCATTGAACAAACCACCCAATGAAAACAGTATTTTTTTCAAAAATAAAAACCTCAAAATGTACTGTTTTAAATTATTATGCAAAACCGAGTTTCAAAACATTTTATAGGTTGTAAGGAACTGAAAATTGTCATTTGTTGAATTTGCAGCATTAGGAGGATTACTGAAATTAAAAGCTATTTCAATCAAACACATGGCAAGTTGCATGTTAACATAGGACCCCTTCTTTGATATCACCTTGACACTTATTGCATCCATTGAACTTGTGACTTTATGGAGAGTATCTGCTTGAATTTCTTTGCAGGATGTCAGAATAGCCTCCCAAGAGCTGCTGTTTTGATGCAAACTGCCTCCCACCCTCATAGATCTTTAGCTTGAGGATGCTGCAAAGTTTATCAATAGGGTTGAGGTCAGGGGAGGATCGGAGTCACACCATGAGTTTCTCTTCTTTTATGCCCATAGCCAATGACACAGAGGTATTCTTTGAAGGATGAGATGGTGCATTGTCATGCATGAAGAGGATTTTGCTATGGAAGGCACGGTTCTTCCTTTTGTACCATGGAAGAAAGTGGTCAGTCAGGAACTCTATATACTTTGCCAAGGTAATTTTTACACCTTCAGGGAACTTAAAGGGGCCTACCAGCTCTCTCCCCATGATTCCGGCCCAAAACATGACTCTCTCCATGACTCTCTTAATAATGTGGAACATTCTTTTTAAGTAGTTTTCCTTTAATTGGGCTCACCTGGCAAACTAATAATCACAGGTGTCTGAGATTGATTTCAGTGATCCAAAGAACCCAGAGACACAATACCATCCATGAGTTTGATTAAAAGGAAAATATTAAAAGTTTATGACACTTAATTCCAATATGCATAATAATTTGGAACACAGTGTACGTTTAGTACTTCCAACTGACAACAAGGACAAAAGAATGATTCCCAAATTGGCTTAAATGACTTACTTGTTTTTCATTCCCTCTGTAAATGAGTCAGTTTTCCAAATAAATACCCTGCATTAATTGACACACAGGTGAGCTTTGCATCATACATCACTGCTTCAATGCAATCACATTGCAGTTTCTCGAAAATGCAAGCGGTTATAGTTTGTGAGTTTTAGCATTTTTTTAAATTACAAGTATGCTGGAAACCTTATAATGTTTCAAATAGGCATTGGGTTCAATATTTGAATTTCTTTTGTAAGGGCTTAAATTACAATCAATGCATTCATCAAAGGAGGGAGCGCTGGCTAACGTGTCATTAACTAGCAACACACGCTTTTTAACTTTTACTACATTTTTCTCCAATTTGTTGTGATATTCGATTTGTGATTAAGGCCTTGCTTCATTGGAGCAACTTCCCACAGTCTCAGGACAGTCGATGTTGAGATGTGATTCTTAACTGCTCCAAACCCTGTTGTTGCTGGCCATCAGTGACAATAATTGATGATCAAAAATTAAAAGCAGATCGTACCCTGGTTCCGATCTCCCCTGGAAGTCCTGCTTCTCCCTTCTCACCCGGAAGTCCCTGAAAAGTTGCATCAGAAGATGTGTTTTTACCCATCATCCATTTCTGTACATCTATTGCTATGAAGAGTCTTGCCAACCCAGGTCCAAATTGTTATTCTTTCTTACCCTTTTACCTGGCATTCCCATGGTACCAATGTTCAACCGTGAGGCGGCAGGACCCTGGAATAAAAAGACAAAAAAAATTACTGGTTACATTTACTCTGGCGCCTCCCTCTGGATGCACACACACTTGTCCATAATGCCATCATTATTCCTCACAATGATTTTCTGTTTCATTGATTGTCATCCCCATTTATACTCTGTTGCACTCAGGTCAGGGTGTGTGCTTCATTGTTCTTGTGTGACAGAGCTGCTACGCTGTCACGTTGATTCTATGAGTAGCGCGTCCTAGAGCTTGAGATTTCTGCCCGAACCCGACGGGACCGACCCTAACCCGTCGGGTTCGGGTTGATTCGGTCTTAATTTCTCACATATTTCACCAGGCACGTCGGGTTAGGTCCGGGTTCGGTCTGTAAATGTATTACGGTAATAAAAAATATATAAAAACATACTTTTATATTGCAACCTTTCTTCTAATTTAAGCAACTCCTATCTATCTCAGTCAAATTGTTTCCTGTCCCCGCCCTTTTCCCCTCTCCCTGTGACTCATTTGTTGATGGTATCTAGAGAGAAATACAAAATCGCTTCTGGCGATTACAGTTTGTCAGCCCAGGAAAAGGAACCAAAGTCGGAGGTGTGGAAACACTTTGACAATGTGCATGGTCAAACTAATACACCGGTGGGTTATGTGCAATATAAAAGTTGCCACAGTGTTTTTAAGTATGAGAGCATCCCAAACTGAACTTGACCCCTCTCAAAATTAAAGTGGAGACTGCTTATCGCGAATCATTCCTATATACAAATGCTGTTTTAAGAATTTGCTTATACAGTGATCGATTAGTCAGCATATAATGTTAATATTGGGTCTTGTCATCCATCAACATTTGAAAAAAAATAAAGGTGTAGCCTAACAGTCTCCCCTAGAGAGCGATAGGCTATAGCCTAGAGAGATACAGTAAGTGGTTTCTCTCCTGTGTGTACCGTTTCATGTTTACGTACGGTTTTATGCTATTCTGGCCTTTGATTACCCAATGCGATCACATGTTTAGTCTAGTTTAGCGTCTGTGTCCAATAATGTATGCTAGTATCATTGTCCAATAGATTGTTTCCAATCTAATCGAATCCAACTTAATCTATCCCAGCATTCATTCATTCACAATTTTTTCTTGTATTTAAGTTCGTCATTGTTTTATGTTGCAGTCTGTGAAGTTGTCTTTGTTAAATACAATAGCCACGTTTTTACCACACGTGGCTTTTTCATTTTGTAAATGTTTATCGTTAATAAAACAACAGTTATTTTCGCCATTCCTTGCGCATTTGTCTCCATTCAATATGTCGGGCTGTAAGTCAATCAATTCGGGCTTCAAAAAGCTATCAAGGTGCCGGTTCGGTCTCGGGTGCGAACAGATCTGTGTCGGGTTCGGTCAGTGTCGGGTTAACATTTTCAGGACCGATTAAAGCTCTAGCGCGTCCTGGCCTAAATTGTTGCTCTTTATTTCCAGCCCTTGTTTATGCTGTTTTTATTTTGAGTACAGTCTGCCCTAGTGTTTGTTTTATTGTTTATTTCTGCTGAGCAGAATGATGCCTCATTAAATACTGCATCTACCTACACTACTCCTCGCATCTGCTTCCTCATTCCTTCACGACAAGCAAATACAAAGACCCCATGAGCCACTGATAAACACTTAAACTACTCATGGCCCGACGTTGTGTTTAACAGTGTTCACGCTTGTTTTGTATTCTCCATTTCCAGAGGTTTTGATCTGCAACACTTCAAATTAATCCTTCCATTTCCTCCCCATCTGTTCTCAAGGGGCCTACACTTCAACATTGTTTTAATTGAAACTGCTGTGTGAATTTTCTATAAAACACTTTTCAGAACAGCTTTCGAGTCTCACCTTCGGCCCTGGGGGTCCTGGTTTCCCTGGCAACCCTGGGTCCCCTCTGTCACCCTGTATTGACAAATTGAACATTTTGTCTGTTATGGAGAACGCAAACCAAAACATATCGATTCAATCCATTCACGTTCACACAGTAGAGTAGAGCTTACTTTAGTTCCTGTCATCCCGGGAGCCCCGCTGGGTCCGAGTGGGCCCACTTCACCCTGTGTGGGATAAGCATGGAAGAGGAAACAGTTCTGAACAGTGCCTGCTACTGTTGTGGACTTGATTCCTGCATAGGCTATGTTCAAACTGAAGGGTTAGCATCAAAACAATGATTGTTTGGTTTTTAATGTCAGACAGCTGACAGATAAACAATGAAATCACTCAGTCAATTAGGCAAAATAAACTTCTAACTTCTCTGCTGTTTTGGTTGTGAAGCTACTATGTTACAGAGAAGTGAAGCGTGACCATGCTCACAGGTGTTCTGTGTGACACTTGGAGTGAGGTGTTAAAATTGTCTCATCTCAATAAATGTGGTGCTGATCGTGATGTCAAGAGTTCATAATACATTATTATTGAAAGTTAGCAGTGTTACAGTCAGCCCAGATTTGGAAAAGCTCACCTTCTTGCCCTGTAGCCCAGGTTCTCCAGTCCTTCCCTGGGTTCCCTGGACAAAACAGACATAGAGGAATATAATCTTTCAGTTTCAGTTTAATAAGCAGGCTAAAGTGAGGTACACACAATTAATTGGACAGTGACAAATTGAAATTATATACGGTGCAGATTATCAGATGGGATTTGACTGTATATTCATCTATATCTGGTGAACTACTTAGAAGTTACATTTTTGTACATACTTCCACATTTAATGGAACCAATCTTATTCACAATAATAAAAAAATTATAATAAAAAATATTTAATAGACTTAATGTGAATACAAAAAAAATAACACAACTTTCTAGAGTCAAAAAGGTTTGTCAATAACACACATTCAAACTACACAGATAAACAAAACAGGAAACAATGACCAACCAGGAGTAACACAAACAGAGGGCTTAATTACACTAATTGATGTGGGGATAACTATCAGCTGTGATTGGATGACAAGACAAATAGACAATCCATTGGATGATGATGAGATAATGTTGAAATGAATGAACGAGAAAACAGAAACATGAAACAGATTCAGGACTGGCACCGAATCTAACCGTACTATGGCTAGAAAGAATTACAATTGTTGAATGGTACACCCGATATGGATGACAAAAAAACTCAAATATACGCTGACAATGTAAAAAAGCCAGAAAATAAATCTAAAAACATTGTAAACGTCCAAATGTTTTTCATTTTTCTGCTGTATGTGTAGCGTAAATGGTAAGATGATCACTTCAGTTATATTAAATAAATTAAACAGAGTTAACATTCTCCCTAAAACTTTTTCCAACACACATTGAAAAGTGGTGAGATGGGTCATGCATGACATAGTATGATAATATATAATCTATGTAGCCAAAAGTATGTGAACACCCTAGTAATGGTAGAGGTTGGATAATGGTCTGGAGCTGTTTTTTTCAGGCTTTGAGCTAGGCCACTTATTTCCAGTGAAGGGTCATCGTAATTCTACCGGATACAAATTCCTTTTTTTGACAATTTGGTGCTTCCAACTTTGTGGCAGCACTTTGGGAAAGGACCTTTCCTGTTCCAGCATGACTGTTTGTTGTGGAGGAATTTGAGTGGCCTTCACAGAGTACTGATTTCAACCTCATTGAACACCTTTGGGATGAGCCAGGCCTTCTTGTTGAAAGAAAATGTCTAATATAAAAAGTTATCTTTTTCCATACTCCAAGATCTTGTGGTTAGCCTTCCCAGAAGTGTGCTGGCTGTTATAATGGCAAAGGGTGGACCAACTCCATATTAATATTAACTCCATATTAATTCCATGGTTTTGGAATGGAATTTCCAAAAGGTTTATATGGGTGTGATGGTCAGGTTTCCACATCATTTTGACTAAATAGTAAATGAGACAGTAATGTGAACTCGTGAGATGGGTCATGTTGTTATCACACAGTGTGAAGATTTGAGATGGTAATGTGTACTCACAGGCTTACCATCAGGGCCTGGTGGACCCGCCCCTCCTGGTTCACCATGGAGACCCTGTACAGTGAGTCAAAAAGATGTTCAAAATTAACAGACCCAGTTAACAAACATGAATGTCTTGTTCAAGAATTCAGGACAACCATCAACATCTGATGTGCATTAAAGATTGTTCAAATGTACACTTCCTAAATATTAAATGGTCTACTTAATGATTGGTGTTCGACGGAAATCATACGACTGGGCAGCATAAACAACGTCAACATGCTGCTGCTAACTGTCTTTTTTTGTGTGGCAGATTGTGTTGGTTGTATGTGTGAAATAGAGTTTGTTTAGCTCGGTGTGTGTGGCAGATCATATTTGTCTTAGCATTCATATGTGGCAGTTAGTATATGTGTGTGGCAGAGAGTCCATGCGGTACAGTACCATAGGTCCAGGTGGCCCTGGAGGTCCTGGGCTGCCACTGGTACATTCACATTCCACCTGTTCCACTGTGGGCTCTCGGTCCAACGGACACTAGGACGCATATACACTGAATTCACCGACAATACAGGCAACAGATGGTTAATGAGAAAATAGAACAACTGTAAGAGTCTTCACTTACCCTATCATCATCCTGTGAAAGTAGAAAAAGAGAGAGAACATTTGTAAAACAAAATAATCTGGAAACAATTCAGAGACCACTGCAATTTTCTTTAAAAATCTACCCCATTGAATATCTCTGGAATGTGTTCAAGGGGAAGATGGATGGTCATAAGTTAGGAAACAAAACCCAGCTGCTGGAAGTTTTGCCCCAGGAGTGGCATAAAATCACCTAACATCAATGTGAATGACTGGTGGAAAGCATGGCAAGACGCATGAAAGACGATTACCGTAATTCCTCAAATAAAAACCGGGGCCTTTACCTCAACTGTAAAAGGTAACAGGCTTTTATTTGAAGCAGGCTTTTGTTAGAGTCTTTATTTCCAATTAAGGTTTCATCTGGGTGCCATGCTCCTCAAGCTAAGTTCCAATAATGCCTGGAATACACTACATGACATTCCAACTACAAAAATTGCTGTACTGCTCACATTACACAACATTCTGTCTTGCAATTTGTCGTCTTGTTGACGGAGCACTTCTCACACTACAGTTCTCAAGCACAAACAATGGAAACACATTACACAAACTTCGATGGATCCACAAGAAAATGGGGCTCACGAAAACACACAATATTATTTTACTTCATGTGACTTTGACGGAAATTGTGTCTGAGAAAGACCAGCAGCTTTTATAGAAGTTGTCTGTAGTCATTTGTGAGGGGAAATAAGAGGGAGAAAACCTGTATAAATATTTAGGAGCGAATGGTTGGGGGAGGCAAGGATTGTACAGTATGTTCTGCAAATAGATATTTTGATAAAAATTGTTAATCATTAGTGTAGGTATAGCCCCTGTTATGCATGTTTCAAATTTATATTTATATTCTGCTCCAGCTCCTCACAGGTTTCACAAAATTGCTTAAAACAAGCAATAAACAAATCTGGGACAACAAAGACTAGCAAAGATGAAACTGCTCATACTTAATGAGCATCGGTGACAGGAGCGACCTGTGATTTGGCTCCAATCTGGAACTTTTGTTGCTGACTCAAAGGATTTGTATGGGACAGCTAAATTGACGGTTTTAGCAATGATTTAGCTGTCCCAGACCAATGTTTTAGATCTGAGACTAAACTCACAGATCAGAGCCAAATCACAGCTCCCGTCACCGACGCTCGTTAAGTATGAGCAGTGCCAAGACACTTTTTGCTAGTCTATAAGTTGTCACAGACGCCTCAATTTATTCTGGTATGTTTAATATTTTCGTTTGTCCTAAGCAATTTTTTGAAACCTGTGAGGAGCTAGAGCCAATGAGAGAGCAGAAACCTTCTTTTCGATTATACATTTTAAGTTGGCATAACAGCTATACATACACTAATGATTAACAATTTTTATGTAAATATCTATTTGCAGAACATACAATACATCTCCCCCGACCATTCTCTCCAAAATATTTCTACAGTTTTTCTCCCTTGTATCCAAGCTGCTGGTCTTTCTCATGTAGAAATTCCGACAAATTAAAGTGAGATAAAGGCAATAGTGTGTTTTTCGTGAGACTCATTTTGTCATGGATCCCTCAACATCGTGTAATCTGTAATCTGCACTCGGTGGAATAGTGTGAGCACCACTCGGTCAACAAGACGACAAATCGCAAGAGAAAATGTTGTGTATTGTGACCAGTACAGCGATGTTTGTAGTTGGAAAGTTGTGTGTTGTATTCAAGGCATAACACATACAGCTGTATTGACTAAAATACCGGTAGGACAATAATTCGTTATATGAGTAGGCTACCATATCGGTAATCCTGAAAAAACTAAGTGTTGAAAATAGCATGAATATATTGTTGAATCTATTAAATTAGAGTGGTGGTAGATATGCACATTACGGTTAACTGATAAGCACATTACAGCAAAGTCAACTAGGAGATTATCCACACTAATTTTCCCCTGGCCTTAATTTAAGTGCAGCCTTTATTTGTCATTGTCGCCCACGCCCCCGGCCATTATAGGCCCAGTGTGTAATTTACAGTTTTTTTTTGAGGAATTATGGGATTAATATTATACAACTACTGTTTTCGGAAGTCTTTCTAATTTAAAAGATTAGTGATGTTTAAAAATGAATGTGAACTTTTTTGCATTATTCGAGGTCTGACAGCATTTCATCTTTTTGACTAGCTGACAATTTCTGCAAATAAATAGTCTGAATGACAATATTAGTATTTGTAAATTGGGAGAAATGTTGTTAGTAGTTTATTGAATAAATTTAAAATGTTCATTCTACCCAAACACATACCTATCAATAGTACAACCAGAGCCACTGATGATTCTGTAGTGGTCTATCATTTTTTGACAGAGCTGTATGTCCAGGTCATGTCAATTAAACAGTGTTTATGAGATGCTATCACATTCCCTCTGTATGTCAATACACCATTTGTTAGGAAAATGTATAGACTTAGCCACAGTTTACAGTTAGCCTCACCACAGAGTAGATTTCACATGCTGTCTCTCTGTTGCTCTGTTGAGGGTCACAGTAAAGGCGCAGTTTCTGAATCTCCATCTTTAAAAGAGTTTAAATAATTATAACGAGAATTTGTGAGTCAAGCAGTGAAATCATGAAAGTGTTCATTGTTCATCCACATGCAATGGTCCTGTTTCACTGTAGTCCAACATAGAAAACCACATCTGCCAAATGCTTTCATCAAATGCTTTGTGAGATCTGTACACGCCCCATGTAAGGCTCCAGTAAATATAGTGCCAACCTAAGTAATTATAACATAGCAGTGAGTCTTTAGTCAAACCATTGCCAATTTGCCATTGAACAAACACTGTCCCTTCTACTCACAGGAATTGTGGTCTCCGCCCCAAACTTCTTGGCAACCTGCGTCTTGCCGTTGATGTAGATCGGGTCCACCGGCTCCAAAAGCACTACTTCCTGGATCTGCACATCATCCAGGAAACTAGTGACTTTCTGGGGCTTCACTAGTAGCTTCAGCTGGTGCCAGCCTTCATCAAAGAGGCTCTATAATGGATGGTGGCCCAGAAGGGTCAATCAGAAATATAGGGAGAGATTGCAAATTAGAATGAAGGATTTCATTAGGATAGGTCTCCCATGTACTTGCAGTTAACTGGTCCTAATTAACACAGTATATTTCTCACTAGGTGCCGCGACACAGAAGATGAATGTGTTAGTGATGCCAGTGTAAATGTCAAAGTTTAGCAGTTATAATTCAGCTAAATTCAGATGTGGGATAACTTCCAGACAGTGGGTAGCAGTGCCATGGAGGTCCATTTGACACCATCACAGTACTTACGTGGCACAAGTATCTCTTTCAACACAAAGTCACCCAAAGGAATAACTCAAAATGAACCATTACATGTCCTTCAGCCATAGTGGCCACATGAAAAAACATAACAAGGATCCAACAAACAGCTTGACATGGCAGAGAAGGTCAGATCAGATGTCACGGATTGGTCAATGCCTTGCTTAAAACCACACAGTGCTTCAATGAATTAGGACACAGTGTGAACAAACTGGCTAAAACTAGATACCAAAGCTACAGGGGAAAAACGCACGTGCTCCGGTGAACAACGCCCAACAGCTGATTCCCACAGTCTTTCCACCCATTTGTGGTTTTAAAACAGAATACTTTCTTTTAAAGAATGTTGCTTTTTTAGGAGGTTGTATGTATTTTGTTCTGAGTGCAGACTGGTTTGGAGTCTCAACTCTTCAATGCAGCCCACTGAAAATAACAGACAACTTAAAGGGTTGTCCTGATCAGGACTGAATGTATGCCTGCCACCACCTGTTTTAGGGAACACCCCCGGGCCATTATTAGAGTATGACACAGAATTCATTACTGTACTGTGGTACTGTACAGATTACATCAATTTGAGCTACAATTTGAGCTACAGTTATGGGGCTAAAACAACATATGCACTATCTGGCCAAAAGTGTATGGACACCTGACTATTACACCCATGTGAAGTTGTTGGGCATCCCATTCCAAAACTACAAAGATATATATGGAGTTGCCCCCCCCCCCGCGTCTATAACAGCCACCACTCTTCTGGGAAGGCTTCCCACATGACTTTGTAGTGTGTCTGTGTAAACTTGTGCTCATTTGCCAAAAGAGCATTTGTGAGGTCAGGTACTAATGTTAGAAGATAAGGTCTGGCTTGCACTCACTGTTCCAATTCATCCCAAAGGTGTTCAATGGGGTTGAGGTCAGGGCTCGGTGTAGGCCACTCCGGTTTCTCCACACAAAACCCGCTTTGTGCACAGGGGCACAGTCATGGTGGAACAGGAGAAGGCCTTCTGCAAACTGTTGCCACAAAGTTGCAAGCACCCAATTGCCTAAAATGTCTATGTATCCTTTTTCATTTAATTGAAACTTCACTGAAACTAACCATAAGCCCTGAAAAACAGCTCCAGGCCATTATTCCTTCTCCACCATTAGTAGGGATGTCCACATACTTTTGCCTATATAGTGTAGCTAACATGCAAACATGTACAGTACACCAACCCCAAAGCTGTGCACATTGAAGGAAACTAGCTGCTCCTCATTGCTGCTGCTCGTAGTTGTGAAGGTGACTGACTTGTCGGCTCCGTTCAGAGTAACTGCCACCTGGGTGACACCAGCTTTAGACCGGATCCTCCACAGGTCAAACGTGTCCAGTTTGGCCAAGCCTCTGAGACGCACTGTGGCCACAAATACATAGGATGGAGGCAGACCTTCTGGAAAGATCTCTCTGAGAGACAAAAAACAAGAGATGTCTTGGAAATAATTAAAGAAAAGAATCATGCACCAGTTAGTCTGAACGTCTCTATGCATACTTGCAACAGTTTGGAATATCAGTATAGTAATATTAATGTATTTCATTTCATAGAAACAGCATAAAGACCAAAAAAACAAACAAGTAATGAAGACAGGTCAACAAATACGTAGAGTCCAGTTCTTTGAATGTTGCTTTCTCCAAAGATGAAGGTTAGCATCTGCAAAATGACTAAAATATAAATGTTACCCTATCTCTGTTTACTATTCCTCTCTATCCCTTCTAGCTTCAGGCAAGTTCTCAGAATGTGGGCTGAAAAAATCTTCAATTGGCAGCTAAGAAACAAAAACGCTAGCTGTATTCTAAGATACATATTTTAAACAAAACATTTAAAGAATTAAAAACATTAGCATGCAGGTTATGATATATATATAATGAATGTTTTGTAATCATGTGACATGACTGGGAAATATTTATTATCCTCCTGGTGATATTGACATGTTAATTGTATGTTAATTAAACATTTTTGTGCCTAGTGCCTACTTTTGAGTAATAAGTACAACAAAATATATTAAGATGTTTGTAATAATAATAATAATAACTTTATTTTTATATAGCGCCTCTAATGTAGCTTCTCAAGGAGCTTTACAAGATGTGTGTTTTGTAAGATGTGGTATTAAAAGAAACATTAAAAGAAAAAACAATATTTTAGGTGTGGTGAATGTTTTACTCCTTCACTGTTATTCATCAAGCTGCCAGGAAAATATTTAAAATATTTCACTATGCCAATTTTGTTTGCTTTGTGCAAGGCACAAACATCTGCCAAAGACATTTGAAACATGGCTTTAAATAACTGAAGTGCCAGTAGCTGGAATAGAATGGGAATGTTTTCAAACTCCCTGTTTTCGCGGCCAAAAGTTGTCAAAGTGACTAAGCCGTGTGCAGAAGCTAACCACATTTCAATGCCAATACTTTCCCATTTTTGCAATCTTGTCATTTTAAATGTTTTACATTTTAGTAAACAGACAAAGACATTAGGACGGTTTAAATAATTTGACCCAGTAAATTCTGTTGGGGTGGGTTGGTACTTTGAAATAACTGCATGACATCAAAAGGCATATTTTATTATAATAGGCCAGTGACTGTTCATCTTCTAATGGGGTGGGCTCCATAACAGCTTATCTAATGGTATTATTTTCATGAGCAAAAGGAAGCACAGGGAAATCAATGAGAAAATATGTGTTTTTGAGTTGCATACAATAGTGATCATCGCAAAGCAAAAAATAAAATCTAGATATCTGTTATTCTGTTACAACCATTACAAGCAAACATTGTGACTGTAGAACAAGTATAGTACCATGGAACATATTCAACATTCAAAACTGCTGAGTGGTGTGGAGGTTGAAGGGGAGCCCCACCTTGTGTTCTCTGTGATGTCCGTTGACGTAGTCAGAGCGAAGGCGGCCTCAGACAACAGTGAGCCATGGATCTTCTTTGCCTTCTGATGGATCTTCATGCCCAGCATCAACTCAAAGCCTTTTTCATCCCTGGAGGCCACTGGGATACGTGTAGGACACACTGACTCTGTGGATCATAGATCCCCTCAGGTTAGCTGGAGACAATGTCTTCCGAAACTCATCCAATGCTGTTGAGGTTCTTAGCACACTATCACACTGCATGCTCTACAGGATGTTTAAACATAATCCTGACTTGCCAGAAAGAAAAACACTTTTTGCCATTATACCTTGATTGATCTCAGATATCCAAGCCAAAACTAAGCAGGGCACCATATTCAAATACTAACCCCACAAACCCAGAAACTGCTGGCCAATTACACCTCTGTCCATGGGACTCCTAGGGTAATCCGCAAGCAGAATTTGTCCCCTGGTCTCACAATGACACAGCTAAATTATAGTTGTATATCTTACACGTACTGAACTGTGTAATGAAACATGTTTTGACTAACTTTCTTTGCAGGTTGCGAACAGGCCCAACAATGTCCCTCCAACTTTTGGACTAAAAATGACTGCAGTTGCAGTGAGGTTGGCAGCAACATGCATATCGCATCTGTTTCCTGTTGTCATTCTCTTTCATAATACGCTTGCCAGTGTCACATGTCCCTGGTTAGGCTCCAGTGCCTCAGGCTTTCAGGTCAACCTTCCAGCCTCATAAATAGGCATCAGAGTTGAGGGCAGCGCACGTCAGTGTTAGCACTATTGTTCCCTCAGGGTGACCCAGTTAATGGTTTCTTTATTCTCGCTACTCAAAAACGAAGATGAAGGAAATCAAGAAAAAATACCCCCAGGTAGCTACATATGATTCAACGGGGCTGTGGCTTGGCAGGGCCCGCTGATGGTCACTGTTTATAAGTGAGGGGGCCCTGGCATCTACACTAAACTCACCCTCACACAGCCGCTGCTGCATGGCTTCTCGGATGCGGTCTATGTTGGTGTAGTTCTCAGCGTACAGCACGTACTCCCCTGCCGGCTTGTTGGCGATGGACACCAGCTCGGAGGTGGTGATTTCTGTGCCCACGCCCACGGCAAAAACAATAATATCCTGTGCCCGCGCCTCCACGCTGGCATCCACCACATCGTCCTGGGACTTCCCGTCCGTCACCACCACGGCAATGCGGTTCTTGACAGCGCTGGTCCGCCGCGACGAGGGGAACACGTGGACGACTGCGAACTTGATAGCCCGGCCCGTCTGGGTGTTCCCTCCCAGGTAACTGATATCCTGGATGGCCTCGATGAGTTCTGGACCCCCCTGGTGCTTCCCGAGGGGGATCTCCAGACGAGGGGTGTCACTGTACTGCACCACAGCCACCTGGTTTAACAACACTCTCATTACAAAACAGTATGTCTAAAAGGGTGAGGAGGGTAACCAGGTCATCCATACTGATTATTAATTGTATCATCTAGCATGTTCTTAACAACCCAAATGTACTTGTAATAGCATCAAAATAATACAAATAGAATGAAGAGAACAGGTATTTGTGACTCCAATTCTATGCACACTATGCTTGTTACACATTAGAGTAGCTGGAATCTGTATGAACAACTTTCTAAAAGCAGGGTGCTAATGCTAATGTGCTATTGTACTAGTTACATGTAGTTCATTCAGTATGTCTGACCTGGGTATAATGGGAGCTGATGTCAAAGCCACTGGTGATATTGACCAGCCAGCTCTTGGCCTTTTCAAAGTCGCTTTGACCAACACTCCAGGAGCCATCGATGATGTAGACCAGGTCATTCACTGCCGTGCTGCAGCCTGTAAGGATACAGGAGATCATAGAGGGACACACATAAGCACACGCACAAGGATGACCACACCTCAAAAACAAGGTATGTACATTTAGTATAAAAGCTTTCCATTTTAACTTCAAACATTCAAAATTCTAATTTGAAATGCAGGGTTAAACCTGTGTGCTTTTACAGTATATGCATACATACAACAGATTAGAAAAATAACATGCAGGCATAAATACCAGCTCGGAAATCTTCATCTTCTATAGCTTTTAGAAATGACAGCAACAACAGCGTAGTCAATGACCTTAACGTCCACACCATTGTTCTTCAGAAGGTGTTTTGGGCCCGTCTTCACAGTCTAAAATAAACTACCCAGTTTAAATATTGTCTTTATCAGTGCTTTTGATTAATCAACATATGTTTGAATCACAGACAATTAAAAGAGATTGGAAATTTCAAGAACAAAAAGAAGTGATATAATCATTTATTAAATGCTTTCCGCATTGTTGGCCTTGGGATTCTAACCAGTAGCCTTTCAGTTTGCTGCCCCAATGCTTACCACTTACCACTATGCTTAACTGCCACCAGTAGTTTATAAAACACACGGATTGAATCCTGAAAGCTATTTTATTATAGCAATCAGCTCCCTTTGGGTTTTTGGGTGTATGGCCAATAAACCACCGATAAGGACAGTAACCTACGACCACTTATTTTACCACTTACGTACATGTGCTTTTTTAGTTTTTTAATTTTAATATATTTGCTAAGATTTCAAACACACTTCTTTCACATTGCCATTATGGGGTAGTTTTTGTACCATTTTGAGGGAAATAATGAATTTAACCCATTTAGGAATAAGGGTGTAACATAACAACAGGTAGAAAAAGTGAAGCGCTGTGAATACTTTCCGGATGCACTGTACATACAGCTGTCCTTTAGTCTGCTGTTTCTTTTTACAGAAGAGCATGTTATGCTACTTCACCACTTTTCTTCAGCACTGCTAGGTTTCATTCGATGTGAAGAGCACATGCGTCAGAAGAACAACCAGGCAAACGTTAAATGTACATGAACAGGGCATAAATAATACAGCAGGTGTCAGGATATCGTACTGGTACACCCCATGGCATAAAAACTAGAAACGCTCTGCCTCTGTCAAATCCCCAAGTCACTCCTCTCTTCCCCCCCCCCGAACCTTATAAAAATGTCCTTGTTAACAGAGACATGTTGTGTTATGCCAGAAGACATGCGGGAGCATGCCCACTTTCCTTTTGCCAAAACACATCTCCCCTCCAACCACAGGCCTTTGCCAAAGCAAATAACAATGTAGACAGAACGCTAGAGAACACAATCACAAAAATAAATATGTCACAGTGCAGTGTTGGCAGCCGGTCCACGACAGGGGCGGTTATGGCAACCAGACACACGTCTCTCTGTGTGGCAGACGTCAGTCGTGGCCAGACTGCTCCCTCCCCCCACTTCAAGTTCCTGCCTCCACTACGATGCCACTGCACTGCCAACAGAAATTATTTTAAGCCTCTGACAAGCATTGAGATGTCACTGCCATTTTACCTTAATTCATGGCATTGCTTCAAAGCCTTAAGACTGGCTGAAAAAAAATTATGTTAACAGGGCTGTCCCAAGACACAGGCATGGATACACAACACTGCTCTCAGCCTCTCTGGAACACTTTAGCCTTTTTGAGGTGAAGGTTTCGCCTGAGTTGAAGCATTAGACACAGCCATAAAGACAAGTAAAGGACAAAAGGGACAGGCACACATACACTCCTGCCTTCTATTCACTACTACTCCTCCAAGAAGGCTTGTAAAATGGTAATAAATTGTTACAGCCAGGTTGTATCTGTGAGTCTCAGAAGAAAGCACTCACAGAGACAAGTGAACAAACCTCCCATGTAAATCATGAGATGCCATACGTTTGATGAACTGTACTACAGTGACAGTCCCACTGATACTTACACATTCTCCATTAGCACTATAACTGTAAGTCAGATAAAAATATATTATAATATAGAAAATACATATTATTGATTTGTGGTCTGTTTATAAGTAATTCTGGAGAAACATTCTCCCTGAGGAACCAACAGAAATGTGCATCCTCAAATGACCCATAATCTGACCAAAAAGCAGATAATGCACTCTATTATAAAAACAAATCCTCATTAGTCCATCGAGAGATGGTGCACCTTATTGATGGTCAATTCTGACATCAGTTGAACAGTCCACATCTCCACAACTACACTGTTTGCTTGCATCGCATTGCATGACATAGCATGGCATTCCGGAATAGTGTCTAAAAAGCCATATGATGCCAATGAAGTGGGCAGCTGGTGATTCTCTATTGAGTGTGTTGCGTACTTGGCAGGCTAAATAGTGGGGAACCCTGAGATTTACCACCAGATGTGAAACTGTGGTATAATGGTGCTTACTAGCTGACTGACATCTGTGTGTTTCCTATTTACCAAATCACAAGTTCCATTACACAGCTTTTGTAAATTTACACTTGCAAATGTACCCATATCTTGATTGACTGAAGTTTCCTGTTTTCTCTGAACTAAGTCTTATGCCAGATGTCATCCAAACGGGCATCCAAACAGATCAAAGATAAAAACACATTGAAATCAAAGATTTGTTTTGTTCACGCTGGAATATGTTACTGGAATGGGGCAAGGTGGCTTGGGGCAAGCTGTGTACGGTTTTGCATAGGCCTCAATTATAATCTAGGAAATAATGTTTTGTTTGAGGAATGAGGTTCAAACATGACATACTAAAACTATCGAAAGCATAATCCCTGATATCTCAGATATATTCTGTGTACATATGTTATACAGATTGCTATATCTGCCCTGCCTTGATCAGAGCAAAAAGGAAATGCAAAACCAAAGCAAACCCCTTCCAATATTTCTCATTGTTTGTGTTCCATCTCCACATTTAAGAACCGCATTCTACCGATCGTGATTTAACCAATAAGTGATTATAACAAAAACCAAAAAACAGGAACAACGCATATATTATTTGATGTATTTGACCAACTGCTGGCAAAGTCTATATAATACAGACTCTTTCCATGGTAGATTGTAGAAACCATGATAAATAATACCATTTAGCAAATTCATGAATATAAAGTGATAAAAGTGAAGCCAGTACAGCCAGGGAACCAAGGGGGGGCATTGGCTTAGCGATGCATTAGTTTACGATAGGAATGGGCTTACCTCAGTCTCAGAAACTCCCTAGCTAATATTGTGGCATATGGAAGTCATTCAAATGTACTCAGTCTGTTGCATGCTGGTCATGTTAGCAGGCAGTTGCTACCCACCATCCCCGTCAGTTGGTTCCGTGTTTCCATCTGCTGGGGGTTTGGTACTCCATACCTTGCTCATTGCTTATGCATATTGTTATTTATTTTTTATTTTTATATTTTTTATTCATCACTCTTCAAGACTGCTTAGAAACTACAGACTGGGAGATGTTCAATACGGCAGCTGGTGACAACATTGATGAATACACTGACTCTGTCACAGCATTTATCACCAAGTGCATAGATGATGTCATTCCACGGGTCAATGTTAAGACCTTCCCCAACCAAAAGCCCTGGGTTAACGGTGATGTCCGTGCCAAGCTTGCAGCACGGTCCTCTGCCTATAACTCTGGGGACCTGGAGGCTCTGAGGAGGGCCAGATATGACCTACGGAAGGCCATCAGAGATGCTAAAAGAGGCTATAGGGACAAATTGGAGTCCAACTACAACAGCTCAGACCCGAGGCGGATGTGGTGTGGACTGCGGCAAATAACGGAGTACAAAGGGAGGAATAGCTGTGATGCCCATCCCCCCGCCTCGCTCCCTGATGAGCTCAACACCTTCTTTGCACGGTTTGAGGTGGCCAACATCACTCCTGAGAAGCTAGCTGAGAACCCAGATGACTGCACTCTGTCCCTGGACGTGGCTGATGTAAGGAGAGCTTTTAAAAGAGTAAACCCACGGAAGTCTCCAGGGCCAGATGGCATTCCAAGCCGTGTCCTAAGAGGATGCGCTGACCAGCTAGCGGAGGTATTCACCACCATACTCAACCTCTCCCTAACTCAGTCTGTAGTTCCCTCCTGCTTCAAGCAGGCCACCATTGTCCCGGTTCCAAAGAAACCTACCATCACCTGCCTAAATGACTACCGCCCAGTAGCACTGACCTCCATCATCATGAAGTGCTTTGAGCGGCTGGTCAGAACCCACATCTGCGCCGCCCTTCCTGACACCTTGGACCCCGTACAATTTGCATACCGCCCCAACAGATCTACAGACGATGCCATCGCACTGACGGCACACACCGCCAACTCCCATCTGGAAAAAGGGAACACATACGTGAGGATGCTATTTGTGGACTACAGCTCAGCATTCAACACTATTGTTCCTGCTAAGCTCATTCCCAAGCTCAGGACCCTGGGTTTTAACACCTCCCTGTGCAACTGGATCCTGGACTTCCTAACGAGCAGACCCCAGATGGTGAGAATGGGCAACCTCACCTCCTCCGAACTGACCCTGAGCACCGGAGCCCCACAGGGCTGCATACTCAGTCCCCTCTTGTACGCCCTGTTCACATATGATTGTGTGGCCACACACAGTTCCAACATCATCATAAAGTTTGCTGACGACACAACCATCCTAGGTCTCATCTCCAACAACGATGAAACCACATACAGAGAGGAGGTAAATGCCTTGGTTACCTGGTGCCAGAGCAACAACCTCTCTCTCAACGTCAGCAAGAC
>JACXGM010002334.1:0-15361 GCA_016801145.1 Umbra pygmaea
GTGCAGCCTGTGCCAGGTATGAGAGGAGCTACTGCGTGGTGTGTATGAAAGAGAGGGAGAGTAGTCAATGACAGTATATGAAATTAAGAGAAAAGGGTAAAAAAAATCACATTTATATGTACATTGTGGAAAAAAGTATTGGATTTTTTTACTCTGTGGCAACGTAAACAAATTGGGCTAGTTTTAAGGCATTTTGGGCTGTTTTTGAGTAGTCATTGGGCTAGAAATTTATGTTTGACCTGGCAACCCTGTGCATCATTAACATTCCACTGCTCATTCCAAAAACAGTTTATTTTCGTTATTTGAATATTAAACTAATGCTTCACTTTATAATAATCTGCTAAACGTTTGTATAAATGTTTTTAAATTAAATAATAAAAAGCGATTTTACATATGAATGTTCAACTGAAAATTGTGCGACGGAAGTGGGAAATCCCTATAACTGTCAAATCCCTTTTCTACGCGGTCGGTGTGTTTCGTTATATGCACCTGAATCTGCGGATTCTAGCTTTCCAAAAAACAGCTCTTCCCTTTTGCAAACTGCACGTGTATCCATTGTCTATATACTTGTTATTACCTAAAGTATAAGGTGACCGAAAGGTCTGTGGTTGTCGCATACTTGACCAGTATAGCTGTCAGTCAGACACGACAGAGGCCATTGCTTCCGTAAAGAATCAAGCATTCAAGGTAAGGGATTTACAAGGACGACTGCATGTCAAATTGTCACAGATATTCACAACCATTATTTTATAATATTGACAACATATTTTATATATATTGCATAATGATTAAGGATATTATATGCTGTCATCACTACAGACAGTATAATTATAATAGTTAGCTCCAAATTACACCTATCCAGTCGAAGTAGCTCGCTAGCTAAGTAGCCAATTGATTGTGTTTTTATAATACCCATACAGTTTGTATTGTGTTTTTATAGTACCCATACAGACTGTACTGTTTTGTTGTAGTACCCAGTACAGACTGTACTTTGTTTTTATAGCACCCATTACAGACTGTACTGTGATTTATAGTACCTAGTACAGACTGTACTGTGTTGTTACATACTGTAATGTGTTTTTATAGTACCCAGTACACAGTTTTTTTTACAACTGGCCTAAGGGAAAATAAAATGACACACTTAGTGATTTTACATAGCTTATCTATCTGTTTATTTGTGTTCTGGTTAATATTTACTACTATTATCGTTTTTTAAATCTCAACCTCAAGTATTAACTATCGTACAGCTAAGCAACCCGCTGATAATGAAATTATTTGTCCAGGTATTAAAGCCCTGCATTTATTATTGTTTAATTTGCTGCTGTTTGTAATATAAGCACATTATATTTAGAAAGTTGGGAATATGATTGATAAGTTTCTTTTTTACCTGCATGTTCCCATCCCTACAATAAAATCATGCTTACCAATATGATCTATTGAAAAATCCCTTTTCCTTCTCATTAGGCTTTAGCCATCTGAAACTGTTTTGGCCCTAACTGTGGATTCCCTGGATTGGACCAGGGAGAGGGCAGTCATAGGCTGAACAGGCATCCAGTGAACTTTTCCCTATGAGTAGCAGCGGCAGTCAGAAAGCTCCACGTACCCGGGCGGCCAAGGCAGGCCATGGGGCAGGGGGGATAATGACATGGACCCCTCAGGAACAGAATGTAGACCCTACGTACAGGTCATCCACCACAGACTGCAGTGGTGGGGGCAGCTCCTGTGTTCTGAGTAAGCTGATCCAAATGCCAGCCCCACCGCTATCGCGCCACCAGCTGAAGAAGTTGGAGGAGCACAGGTACAGCAGTGCAGGTCGCTCCATTCTGGAGCCCTTCATGCAGAACTACTGGGAGTGGCTAGTAGCATGTGTGCCGGCATGGATAGCCCCTAACCTCATCACTATTGTGGGCTTAGCTACCAACATTCTCACGACATTGGTCCTGGTGTACTACTGCCCTACTGCCACGGAACAGGTAGGTCCATGGAGGGGCACGTTTTTTTAATTTATGTTTTCGGTGGAACTATCTGATTTTAGGGCCCTTTTAAGTTTACAGTTAAAGTTGATGCACTTTTGTAATATGGTTATATATGAATACTGGTCAGGGGTGTGAATACATTTAAATGGCACTGTACTATACACTTATTGGCCACTTCATTAGGACAGCTTTCTAGTATTGGGTTGGACCCCCTTTTGCCTTCTGCACTGCCTGTGTTCTTCATGGTATAGATTCAACAAGGTGTCGGAAACATTCCTCAGAGATTTTGGTCCATATTGATATTACTGCATCACACAGTTGCTGCAGATTTGTCGGCTGCACATCCATGATGCAAATCTTCCACCACACCCATTGATTGGATTGAGATCTGGTGACTGTGGAGGCCATTTGAGTACAGTGAACATATTGTCATGTTAAAGAAAACAGTTTTTATTTACCCCCATTATTTCTCCCCTCCTAATTGGTCATTTTCAATTCCCACTTGATCCTGCCTTGTCAGCAGCTCCACAACTAATTGGACAGATGCGGGATGCTGAGTGGTGCTCTTATGGTTCATCCAAACACGTGTCGCAGAGCCGGCCGATTCTTTTCACACTGCTCATCATGGAAGCCTTTAGTCAGTTCATGCACGGGATGATTACGTTCACCAACTATACATTGTGATCGAAATTACAGACGCCCAATCTGTACTCAAGGAGTCGCCAGAGAGTGAAATGTCAAGGTAGATAATCAGACCCCATCTGTCTATCCAAAAAATTCTGGGCAGCGCTAAGGCAATTTGTGCTGTCTCTTGCTGGCGGTCCAGCAAATTCGTTAGAAGCCAGGCTTGAAACAGTGACTATCATGAGGTAGACAGGTTTTAGGTGTTGTGCATTCAGACTGTTCTGCAGACCTTGTTTGTAACAAGTGGTTATTTGAGTTAGGCAAGGCAAGGCAAGTTTATTTATATAGCACATTTCATACACAATGGCAATTCAAGGTACTTTACATGAACAGGACAACATGAAAATTTAAAGTTAAAGTTTTATCTTTAATGTTGCCTTTCAATCAGCTTGAACCAATTTGGCCATTCCCCTCTGACCTCTGCCATTAAAAAGGCATTTTCACCCAGAGAACTGCCGCTCATTAGATATTTTCTCTTTTCCGGACCATTCTCTTTAAACCGTGGTGATGGTTGTGCTGGAAAATCCCAGTAGATCAGCACATGTTTTCTGAATTACTCAAAGTAGCGCGTTTGGTAACAACCATGCCACATTTAAAGTCACTTATATCACATTTGTTCCCCATTCTGATGCTTTCTTTGAACTTCAGCAGAACGTATTGGCAATATCTACATCATACATGCCTAAGTGCATTGACTTGCTGCCATGTGATTGGCTGATTAGGTATTTGCATTAACAAGCATTTAAAATGGTGTACCTAATGAAGTGGTTGGTGAGTGTATATGGTAGACTGTTATTCTTTTTTAATATTGTTTTGTAATAAATGGTAGCAAACACAGGACAAACACTCGTTTTCACAACTAGGACAGATTGCATATTGTAGCACCTTTTACAATGCTTATTGGACATAAATAATATATTTAAAGACGTGATTATATTTAAAGGGGAACAATGACAGAATTCTATAAGTTGTCTGTGTGTCTAAATTGCTTTAAGTACTTATTTGATGTTCTCCCTCATCAGTCAGCTCTCTCACTTAGGGAGAACAGGGTAGAGCCATCACCAGTGTTAAGTCAACAGGTTATATGGGTCTGTGCAGATGAATGCGTTTGATACAACTTTGTGAAATAATGGTAATTTGTGTGAAAAACGAATGTTCTTTCACAAAGAAAATCCCCAAATCTGTCAGCCCAATTGCTTTTGTTACATAAAATATACATTTTGTATGATAAATGTCAGTTTTGTGGTTTCAAACATACCTTTTCTGACCTCTATGCCGATGTGAAAGAAAAAACAGATTGCATTCTTCTTCCCAGCCCAGTGCTAGTAGTAATGGGAAGTCTGACTCTTTTTACTGACTGGTCTTTTTGAGTCGTTCAGTAAAAAGAACAAATCTTTTGAGTCACTTTGTTAATGTGAGTCAGTAATGCACAGAGAATGCCAGATCCCTGTACTTGCGAACGAGAAATTGCTCACTATTCAAATGAATGATTAAATTGAACAATTCAGTTGTTCATGTGTCTTTTTAAGGCTGGGTTGTATATAAAGCGGTTTCGATTTTATTCAATCAATACGTTAAATAGGGATTAGGTAAGGTGTCCTGTAATTTCCAGACAATAAATAATGACCTTATTGCATTAATTATAGCAACATGCATCCATTGATCAGTTTAAACTTCTCTTCATGCTGCTGCAGCTTGATCTCTTTGATCTTTTCAAACATAAAGCAGGAAGTAGAGTTGTGATCAAAAGTTTTGAGAATGTAACAAATACCCATTTTCAATGAGTCTGTTGCCTCAGTGTTAATGATGGCAATTTTTATATACTCCAGAATGTTATGATGAGTGATCAGGTGAATTGCAATGAATTGCAAAATGAACTAAATTCCCCAAAAAACATTTCCACTGCATTTCAGCCCTGCCACAAAAGGACCCGCTGCCATCATGTCAGTGATTTTCTCGTTAACACAGGTGAGAGTGTTGACTATGATAAGGCTGGAGATCACTCTGTCATGCTGATTGAGTTAATCATCATAACAGAATGGAAGCTATAAAAGGGTGGTGCTTGAAATCATTGTTCGTCCTCTGTCAACCACGGTTACCTGCAAGGAAACGTGCCGTCATCATTGCCTTGCACAAAAATGATTATTATTTCACAAACTTGTATGAAATGCATTCATCTGCACAAACCCATATAACCTTATGACATGGCACTCATGCTACGTCAACCCTGTTCTCCCTGAATGACAGAGCTGACTGATGAGGGAGAACGTCAAATAAGTACTTCAAACGATTTAGGAACGTAGACAAATTACAGAACTATAGAAATGTTTATTTATCTTTTCATTGAAATAAATGTAACATTTTGTGCAGAACCATGTCTCTTAACCTAGATTATAAACTAGTTATTGATCTGGTATTCTGAGGCCAAGTCATTGTGTTTCTTGATCCGGTGGTCTAAGTTCCAAGTCATTGTGTACTGGCTGTCACATCTGTGCCTGTTCCAACGGAAAATTATCAATGCGCTGCCATAAGTATTTCCCTATGAATTAATCTATTGCATTTATACAGTTGCATGTTATTTTCCCTTTGTAGCTTAGCATTTAGTGTGGTGCTGTGGGGTTTATTGCAAGCCTAGCTGTGTACCTTTCAGAACTTGGCAGATGCGTCTCCTCTGGTAGGCAAACATAAAGGCAGGTTTGTGTCTCAACACACAGTGATGTATATGTAAACATATCTCTAAGATGTCTGGGGTTTCAACTGAATTTTAAGCAACCATGCAACCTAAGGCAAATCAGTTCTTTAAAATTCAACTGATATCTTTTCAGGTTCAACTTTGTGTTTTTAATATTTTTCTTTTATATATTCTTTACTTTACCAGCCCCTGCTATTGCTTTTTCCACAATTATGGCTGTGCTCCACAGCAATTTTGGCAACTCAAATATCAAGTCAAATATCAAGACAAGTACTTTTCTAAAAGGCATACTTACAGTAGACTTGTAAGACCATAGCATTGGTAAAATACACGACAGGGTACTTCTTGGGTTATTAAAAAAAAGGTTATCCTCTGGGTTACCAATTAGCAGAAATAGCCACCTATAATAAATATTTGTTCCTTTCATTTTTCAGGCCCCTCTGTGGGCTTACCTATCTTGTGCAGTGGGCCTGTTCATCTACCAGTCATTGGATGCCATTGATGGGAAGCAGGCGCGGCGCACCAATAGCAGCACTCCGTTGGGAGAGCTCTTTGACCATGGCTGTGACTCCCTTTCAACAGGTGTGTGCTGGAGTGTGTGTATACTAATTTTGACTACCATATACAGGTAAAGAAATATACACTAAAGTACAGGGACAAAATACCGTAGATATACACATAGCAAACTCAGCGATGTAAATAGCAAAATTATTTAGGGAACATTGTGTTACTGTCTCGCAACTATAAAATCTGAGGGAAGAAAATTTATCTTTCTCTTTCTGTTATGTGCGTGCGTTTGTTCCTTCACATGTCACAGGTGTTTTTTCTCGCTCTGCAAAGCATTGTCTGCCTAAACCTGTGAAAAACATTTCTTATTCATGACTAGCAACATTTTCATAATCACATTAATTAGCCCATGCAGAGACCTCAAAAATCAATCAATAAGTGGACTTACATTAGTCTTATCCTTGCAAATTCGCATAGCAGAAGCCAATATGCTATATCTCGTCAATATCATTGCAGACTCAGAGTATGAAGGTTGCCGGTTCTAAACTCCATCATCGCTGTACATTTTTTTGGGAAATGTTCCTCGCATTCATTTACATTTTAGTCATAGAGCAGATGCTCTTATCAAGAGCGACTTACGGTAATTACAGGGACATTCTCCCTGGAGCAACTTTGGGTAAAGTGCCTTGCCCAAGGACACAACGGCATGTGGCAAAGCTGGGAATTGAACGGCACCTTCATGTCAACTACATGTCTGACTCTCTAACCTTAAGAGCTCAATTCATAATAACTATGTTGATTGGCAGACCAAAAGTCACACATGTGCATGCGATTATCACACTCTGAGTGCCAGGCTGTGGATCTGGAAGCTCCCGGTTCAACGCCAGATCGGGGCTTTACTCAAGTGTGCATACACAGCAAAAAGCCCAGTGTTAAATTAACACTCTCAGTGTGTATATAGGTCCACTGGACCTACAGTATATAAATACAGAGTGTTAAATTAATACTGGACTTTTTGCTGTGTACTCATTCAAAACAACACTGTAGCTTATTTGTTATATATATAACAACTATGTTTTTAACAAGATTCATAGGGCTTTTTAATCTAAAGGTGCCTACTCATTCAAAAAAACTGTGTATAATGTAGCTCGAGAAGATCTAAATGCATTTCCCTTTGAACAAAGTGGGGGACAACATGTTTACAGATGCTTTCTTTAACTTTTTAATCTGTATCACATTCTCACTGCATGCATTGAAATTACAGGTAGTTGACCAAAAGTATAAATGCTAAGCTAATTAATACATATTGACTAGTTTCCTTGAGACTTTCTTTCACACTGACAATTCCTTGTTTTCCCTGTCTCAGTTTTTGTGGTTCTGGGCACCTGTATTGCGGTCCAGCTTGGCACTAACCCTGACTGGATGTTCTTCTGCTGCTTTGCCGGCATGTTCATGTTCTACTGTGCCCACTGGCAGACCTACGTATCGGGCACCCTGCGTTTTGGCATGTGAGTGGGTTGGCACCCTGTCTGGGCTTTTCATTAATCTATGGCAGTAACCAAAAAAGGTAAACAGACGAGACAGGAGTGGTTCCAGATGTCTTTCATGAAGCACCTCAGAGTTGTAGTGCTGGCCGATGTATCTAGACACCACAGGGCTAAATATTATCAGAACTTGGGTGAATGTTGCTACATGATGTATCGATAATGTCAGATGTCGACTTTATTATGAATTAAAAAGAGGGCATGGTAAAAAAACTTTTTCCATGGCAGTGCTGATCCACTTTATTTGGCTATTACCTTATACCTACAAAAGCAGCACAGCTGTAATAATTATAAAAAGTGTTTACCATAACATTAAGTTAACAATTGGAATTAGTTACCAACATCATATTTAACAATGACATAGGCTGCATCTCAATTCGCTACTATGCATTATATATACAGTAGTATGCCAGATTAAGGTTTGTACAGTGTGTCCCAAATTGAAGTGAAGCAGCTCACAGGTAAAGAAGTGATAGGGTAGTTCCATGTTACAATGACTTAACTGTGAATAAAACAATTATAGATTTTTGATATTTGTTTAAAAGTTGTTAAGAGGATTGCTGTTTTTCTTTTCAAATTAGGAGTAAAACCTCAGAGCATTTTCATGAAAGAATGTTCATTTTTGGACATCCTCTTTGGCACATAAAATGGAGTACAGGAAATGTAGTTCAGTAAGATAAAGAAACTTGTAAACAGGCTAGTGCTGTTTTTGACAGCTTCTTAACATTTTATGAAGTTAATAGTATTAATTTACCAAGTGACACTATTCAAAAGGCAATGATTTCTTAGAATGTACTAAAAATGCAGTTCTTCAAGGTGTTGTGTGTTTTTGCTGAATTATGTGAAATCCCTAAATACACTAAATCATGTATGTTTCTCCTCTGGCACAGCATTGATGTGACTGAAGTGCAGTTCTTCATTATATCCTTGTATCTGCTAGCAGCCATTGGAGGATCCTCTTTCTGGCAGTTTTCGGTAATGCATATAAACAAATTAATCAGCATATTATGTCCAGTTTCTCTTGCTTAGAATGGTGAAGTTGCATAACCATTGTTGTCATAATTTTCATCCCACAAGATGCCATATTCGCTTATTTTCTAAGATTGCCAAGTTATACTTTGTAACAATTCTAGAACCAAGATGAAAGCAATTTGAAGGAACAAGTTGCACACCATCATTGGAAAATTGTCTAATGCCAAATCAACGTTAGATATATCAGTTCATTAGTAATAGTTGTCAGGCAATTTTACTGTTACATAGAGTGATTCATACAACACTGGACAGCTACTTATTTGCTTTACACTGACTTATTATATTAACAATAACTTTATAAACTGGGTTCTTTGAAACCTTTATGCTGATTGGCTGATAGCGTTTACCAAAAGTATAACATCATAAACGTTTTACAGATCTACTTGCTTTGGTACCTGGTTTAAAATAGCATTATGTCATCTCTTATGCTATGCCAAAGAAGAACTCTTCGCTGTGGTAGTCAGTATTTCTTAACTATAGACACCACACAACTTTATCTAAAGACAACAGTATTTTTTTATATTTTCACATTTACTTACATTTATCTGCTTTCATTTCAATATCATCCAATGTCATGTGAAACATTTTTGTGTTGTGTAAGGCTCCTTAAAGCATCAGGGTTGTTTTTGGAACAACACACACGTTTTTGGAACAACACACACGTTTTTGGAACAACACACACGTTTTTGGAACAACACACACGTTTTTGGAACAACAACACACACGTTTTTGGAACAACAACACACACGTTTTTGGAACAACAACACACACGTTTTTGGAACAACAATACACACGTTTTTGGAACAACACACACGTTTTTGGAACAACACACACGTTTTTGGAACAACACACACGTTTTTGGAACAACACACACGTTTTTGGAACAACACACACGTTTTTGGAACAACACACACGTTTTTGGAACAACACACACGTTTTTGGAACAGTCTTCATAACAAAATCCAGCTCTTTTAAGTAGACATTACAGTGAATAACTGAAAACCAATATAGAACCTTAACACAAAGCATTAGCTTTGACTACCTGGGATTGATCTAACCAGGGAGGGGACAATTGGTTTTGGCAGAGGTTTGGAACATATTACTATATAAATATTTTAACCATTTTACTCTGGTGATAAGGCAAACATTTCTTTTAAACTGTTTTACTTTTCCCACAGTGTGAAAATATAATTAAGAAAACAAGGAAATTTTGTTTTTGACGGCATTGGACCATTTCAAGTCTGCGCTGATGTTTGTTAGAATGCTTCAGAAATGCATCCCGTCTTTTTCGCTAGAGATAATAATAATAATAATAATGCATTCAACTTGTATAGCAATTTTCTTCCAAGGAACCCAAAGCGCTTTTACACAGTAAGGGGGAAAGCCCACCTCATCCACCACCAATGTGTAGCACCCACTTGATAAGATAAGCACAGATTTATAACTGTTTGGATAGTCAAATCAAGTTACTGCCCAATTTCACCAATACAACACATTGTGATCTTCATTTACTTTGAGGAATGCGGGAAAGATAGAGGCATTTCTATGCAAAAAGAATGATGCTACTACTCACCCCCAAACACACAGATCCCGGTGCTGAACATCCAGATGAAGATCATACCAGCTATCCTCACTGTGGCTGGAGCCATCTTCTCCTGCACCAACTACTTCCGGGTCATATTCACAGGAGGCGTTGGGAAGAACGGATCCACCATAGCAGTAAGTGAGACATTGTCCTGCTGACAGGACCTAGTTTATTTGTATTGCTGAGAGTGTCCAGAATGTGTAATGTTGTTTCAAACCAAATAATTTTCTGCTTGTAATTGTATTGGAGCCAGAGATCACTGTATTTACAGTGATGCATATTTGTAATGAAAGATATGCATTTTCAACCTACATTTCTAAGAGAACATAAGTAATGTTGTACAGCTAATGTTATCTAGGGATGTTATGTCACTTCTCTGAAGTCCAAAATGACCAGCATTAGATATTAGTGAGTAACCTGTATGCAGCTACAGTAAGCTTTTTAGATAGCAAGGAGCATTTTTGTTGCCAACTTGGTAGTCCTAGATATTTCCTCAGCAATATCATATATTTCTCAGAATGTAAGAGCGTTCTTGATCCCTTAATAATGAAACAAGTGCAATTTTTTGATAAACTTGGAAAAGATGGAAATAATATAGCCTAATGTTTTTATACCAAAGACTATAAAAACAGCTTCAAGTATTTTTTTTATATATAGAAATACACTCACCTAAAGGATTATTAGAAACACCATACTAATACTGTGTTTCACCCCCTTTCGCCTTCAGAACTGCCTTAATTCCACGTGGCATTGATTGAACAAGGTGCTAAAAGCATTCTTTAGAAATGTTGGCCCATAGGATAGCATCTTGCAGTTGATGGAGATTTGTGGGATGCACATCCAGGGCACAAAGCTCCCGTTCCACCACATCCCAAAGATTCTCTACTGGGTTGAGATCTGGTGACTGTGGGGGCCCTTTTAGTACAGTGAAACAGTGAACTCATTGTCATGTTCAAGAAACCAATTTGAAATGATTCGAGCTTTGTGGCATGGTGCATTATCCTGCTGGAAGTAGCTGTCAGAGGATGGGTACATGGTGGCCATAAAGGGATACACATGGTCAGAAACAATGCTCAGGTAGGCTGTGGCATTTAAACGATGCCCAATTGGCACTAAGGGCCCTAAAGTGTGCCAAGAAAACATCCCCCAAACCATTACACCACCACCACCACCAGGTGGTAGCCATCCGCCTCAAGGTTGTGCGTGTTGTGGCTTCACAAATGCTTTGCTGCATACCTCGGTTGTAACGAGTGGTTATTTCAGTCAAAGTTGCCCTTCTATCAGCTTGAAGCAGTCGGCCCATTCTCCTTTGACCTCTAGCATCAACAAGGCATTTTCGCCGACAGGACTGCCGCATACTGGATGTTTTTCCTGTTTCACACCATTCTTTGTAAACCCTAGAAATGGTTGTGCGTGAAAATCCCAGTAACTGAGCAGATTGTGAAATACTCAGACTGGCCGTCTGGCACCAACAACCATGCCACGATCAAAATTGCTTAAATCACCTTTCTTTCCCATTCTGACATTCAGTTTGGAGTTCAGGAGATTGTCTTGACCAGGACCACACCCCTAAATGCATTGAAGCAACTGCCATGTGATTGGTTGAGTAGATCATTGCATTAAGGAGAAAATGAACGGGTGTTCATACTTATTCTTTAGGTGAGTGTATAGACAATTGGTAAAGGTGGACGGTTATACAGCTCTGAAAAAAATTAAGAGACCACTGTGAATGTTTCTTAAAACAACCCCATTTAAAACCTCTGGAATGTGATCAAGAGGAAGATGGATGGTCACAAGCCATCAAACATAGTCGAGCTGTTTGAATGGCAAAAAAACACACGTCAGCAGTGTGAAAGACTGGTATATAGCATGCCTAATTGCATGAAAGCTATTTTTTATTATTATTTTATTCCACCAAATATTGATTTCTGAACTCTTCCTGAGTTAAAGCTGCAGTCTGGGATTCTTACATATTAATGAATGTCTGTTACATGCCTTTGCCAAACCAGTTCACACAATACTGATTAAGCCTATTGCCGCCTGGTCAATACAGTAGTTCTGTATTTGGCAGTAAACTGAGTTCTATAATTTGGTGTCTGTGGCGACATTCCCTCGCTGGGGCACCAGTAGTGATGTGTTTTACGTCACCCAGCAGTGATTGTTTACCAGAGCTGAAGAGGGGAGCAACCGTTTGTGAAGGAAGTAGTAGGCTAACGTTAAAGCAACTAGGAGTATGGCGAAGCCTACTGTGGAAAAACCCAAGAAGCGTCTAAGAAACATTTCTGATGCTCCAGTTTAAAAAGTAACTTAGTGTTTAGATGAAGGATAACAGTCTAAAAAAGAAAGCGCTCTATGGATAGGCATACTTTAAAACTCACGTCACAAGTGGTTGTCTAATTACTCTCAATGCCAGAAGGGGTAGACAGACGTTTCCATTGCAGCTTTAACACATTATGTTATGTTGTTTAATAATGAATATTAACTTATTTTCTTTGCATTGTTTGAGGTCTGACAACACAGCATATTTTTGTCATTTTCACCAGTTGTAATTTTCTACAAATACCGGTAAATGCTCTGAATGACAGTAGTTTTATTCAGAATTTGGGAGAGATCTTGTCAGTAGTTAATGGAATTAAAAAAAATGTGTTGGTTGGATATGTGCATTTTAGATGTAGTTAATGGAAAAGGGGCAGATGTGTCTGGAATGGTCCAGTTTAAAGTTGAACCAGATCTACAAAGCAGGTAGAGGCTTACTTAAAAGTATTGACTCAGCGCAAGTACATATCCAACCAGGTCTAAGTTGATGCCTCGAAGCTCAACTGTGCCCCCCCCCAGGTTAGTCAGGTAGGTACACCTTTATGCCACATGCGTTACAAATTCAACAGTTAGGAATTCAACAGACACTGGAATGGATGCCATACATGTAGTGATCTTAAAGACCAATTCCAAAGTAAATTTCTTAATATAGTATTTTCAAAAACATTACCATAGATGATTTATAACATACACAATACTGTGCCAACCAATGCAGCAGAGACAAACCCAGAGTACATTCCAGATGCTTCTATATTATTCTGCACTTAAGTTACCGAAACGTCCAGAAGTTAAAGCAAATGTATTGCAAGACCCCAAGCGAGTAGCTTCAAGTAAAGTGAAATGTAGCCTAAGCCTGTGGCCTAGTTAGTTATTCACTGTAATTTAGTATTGTGTAGCCCAAGCCTGTGGCCTAGTTAGTTATTCACTAATTTAGTATTGTGTAGCCTAAGCCAGTGACCTAGTTAGTTATTCACTGTAATTTAGTGTTGTGTAATTTAGTATTGTGAATTAGTCTTTCTGGGACTTTTCCAAAGTCCCTTAAAACTGCAGTTGTTAAGCCCCTCCTAAAAAAGAGCCATTTGAATCACACCGTACTGAGCAACTACAGACCAATCTCAAATCTCCCTTTCATAGGCAAGATCATTGAAAAAGTTGTTTTCAATCAGCTGAACAAATTCTTAAGCTCAAATGGACACTTTGACAATTTTCAATCTGGCTTCCAACCAAATCACAGTACAGAGACAGCGCTCGTAAAGATAATAAATGATATTCGCCTCAATACAGATACAGGCAAACTATCAGTGCTGGTACTACTCGACCTTAGTGCTGCATTTGACACTGTCGACCACAACATACTTCTTGACAGGCTGGAAAACTGGGTCGGGCTTTCTGGGATGGTCATAAAATGGTTCAGGTCTTACCTAGAAGCGAGAGGTTACTATGTGAGTATAGGCAACCATAAGTCTGCGTGGACATCCATGACATGTGGAGTCCCACAAGGCTCAATTCTCGCGCCACTCCTATTCAACCTGTATATGCTCCCACTGAGCCAAATAATGAGAAAGAAACAAATTGCTTACCACAGCTATGCAGACGACACCCAGATCTACTTAACCCTATCGCCTAATGACTACAGCCCCATTGACTCCCTATGCCAATGCATTGATGAAATTAACAATTGGATGTGCCAAAACTTTCTTCAGTTAAACAAAGAGAAAACCGAAGTCATTGCATTTGGAAACAAAGATGAAGTTCTTAAGGTGAACGCATACCTTGATGCTAGGGGTGAAACAACTAAAGATCAAGTCCGGAATCTTGGTGTGATTCTGGAGTCAGACCTTAGCTTCAGTAGTCATGTTAAAGCAATAACTAAATCAGCATATTATCATCTTAAAAATTTCTCAAGAATTAGATGCTTTGTTTCCAGACAAGACTTAGAGAAACTTGTTCATGCTTTCATCACCAGCAGGGTGGATTATTGTAATGGCCTCCTCACTGGTCTTCCCAAAAAGACCATAAGACAGCTACAGCTCATACAGAATGATGCGGCCAGGATTCTAAGCAGAACCAGGAAATATGAGCATATCACGCCAGTCCTCAAGTCTCTACACTGGCTCCCAGTCACATTTAGGATAGACTTTAAAGTATTATTACTGGTATATAAATGACTCAATGGCCTAGGACCTAAATACATTGCAGATATGCTCATTGAATATAAACCCAACAGACCACTCAGATCATCAGGATTACATCAGCTAGAGATACCAAGGATTCAGACAAAACGCTGAGAATCTGCCTTTAGCTACTATACCAGCCGCAGCTGGAACCAGCTCCCAGAGGAGATCAGACGTGCTCCAACAGTAGTCACCTTTAAATCCAGACTCAAAACACATCTGTTTAGCTACGCTTTTATTGAATGAACTCTGTGCTAAGTCCGAACCGATTGCACTATATTTTATATGGTTTGCTCAGTTTCTTTTATTTCTTAAACTGTACTATTTTTCTAACTGTTTTTCACTTTTATTTTATTTGCTTTAATTTTATCTGTTTTAAATTTTTATGTTTTCCTGTTTATGCAAAGCACCTTGAATTGCCATTGTGTATGAAATGTGCTATATAAATAAACTTGCCTTGCCTTGCCTAGTATTGTGTAGCCTAAGCCAGTGACCTAGTTAGTTATTCACTGTAATTAATATTGTGTACCCTATGCCAGTGACCTAGTTAGTTATTCACTGTAATTTAGTATTGTGTAGCCTAAGCCTGTGGCCTAGTTAGTTATTCACTGTAATTTAGTTTTGTGTAGCCTAAGCCTGTGGCCTAGTTCGTTATTCGCTGTCATTTAGGATTGTGTAGCCTAAGCCTGTGACCTAGTTATTTATTCACTGTCATTTAGTATTGTGTAGCCTAAGCCTGTGGCCTAGTTAGTTATTCACTGTAATTTAGTTTTGTGTAGCCTAAGCCTGTGGCCTAGTTCGTTATTCGCTGTCATTTAGGATTGTGTAGCCTAAGCCTGTGACCTAGTTAT
>JACXGM010002334.1:15461-47898 GCA_016801145.1 Umbra pygmaea
ATTTAGTATTGTGTAGCCTAAGCCTGTGACCTAGTTATTTATTCACTGTCATTTAGTATTGTGTACCCTATGCCAGTGACCTAGTTATTTATTCACTGTAATTTAGTATTGTGTAGCCTAAGCCTGTGGCCTAGTTATTTATTCACTGTAATTTAGTTTTGTGTAGCCTAAGCCTGTGGCCTAGTTCGTTATTCGCTGTCATTTAGGATTGTATAGCCTAAGCCTGTGGCCTAGTTCGTTATTCGCTGTCATTTAGGATTGTGTAGCCTAAGCCTGTGACCTAGTTAGTTATTCACTGTCATTTAGTATTGTGTAGCCTAAGCCTGTGACCTAGTTATTTATTCACTGTCATTTAGTATTGTGTAGCCTAAGCCAGTGACCTAGTTAGTTATTCACTGTATCTAATATTGTGTACCCTAAGCCAGTGACCTAGTTAGTTATTCACTGTATCTAATATTGTGTACCCTAAGCCAGTGACCTAGTTAGTTATTCACTGTAATTAATATTGTGTACCCTAAGCCAGTGACCTAGTTATTTATTCACTGTAATTTAGTTTTGTGTAGCCTAAGCCTGTGGCCTAGTTAGTTATTCACTGTAATTTAGTTTTGTGTAGCCTAAGCCTGTGGCCTAGTTAGTTATTCGCTGTCATTTAGGATTGTGTAGCCTAAGCCTGTGACCTAGTTAGTTATTCACTGTAATTTAGTATTGGTATAGAACAAGTATTCACCAAGGTGATTTGAATGAATGGTGAAATTTTGAGCTAACTCACTTTAAAGGGGATTTAGAATGGTGGAATTGTCATTTCTAGTAATTGTGATATCCATGTGTCATCTGCTTTCTCAGGGAACAAGTGTCCTGTCGCCATTCTTCCACATAGGGTCAGTCATCATTCTGGCCGTCATGATCTACAAGAAGTCTTCATCCCAGCTGTTTGAAAAGCACCCTTGTCTCTACGTTCTGGCCTTTGGGTTTGTGTCGGCTAAGATCACCAACAAACTAGTGGTGAGGAAATGGACAAGCTGGGTAGCGTTCACAAGGGCACATCGTAGTGTTGTGAAATGGAACACAAGTGTTATTTTTAAATGGAACCGATTTAGATACAAGTAATTTTGATTTGCATATTTCACTATTCATTCCTACTGAACATGATTCCTACAAAGTAGACCGCTGTTGTTATGTGCCAATGCCATAGTGATGATCACTGTTTCACTGAAAACTACTTTGGGGAAACACCCTCTTCTCAGTATTTGCATGCACTTGTTAAAAACTGTATTGTGCAGGCTTTTATGAGTATCTTTTGTAGATTTGCCTAAATTGTTCATTTTTTCTGTTTTGGGAATGCCTAGTCCTATTTTAATAATTATTGTCTAATTGTCCTTTAAGAAACATGATCTACTAAGAATATTAAGATAAAAAAATGAACTTTACCACTGAACAGGCTGAGCTTATCAACAAAAAAATTTTTTGATTGTATTTATGCATTTGACGTTTGTAATATTAACGCGTTTGCTTATTTTAAAAAAAAATATTTTTGTAGAATTCAAGCCCTTGTATAATATAGGTGTTTTGTGGATTTTCTTTCCCTATCATTGAAGTAATATATTTTTAATATTTATTTTGTATATTTTACAGGTAGCCCATATGACAAAAAGTGAGATGTATCTCCATGACTTGGCTTATTTGGGCCCAGGGTTGCTTTTCTTGGACCAGTATTTTAACAGCTTCATAGATGAGTACCTGGTTCTCTGGGTGGCACTGGTAAGTCACCACACCTCAGTGGCTTCATTATGGTCATGTCATACCAGGAAAATCCAAACTCACCTTGCAATGATTTGAAGGCTATATGAAAAGTGAAAATTGCATTTAAGTGAATATTAGCATTCACGGTACTGTCACAGTAGGTACAAATACAAAGTAAATAAATTACATTCATATTGCGGATAAAGATGCTTTGGACTTTTTAGTCTAATTATAGCCAAATTACATCATAACAACTTGGTTGAGTGGTAAAATTATATATCACTCATGTGCATTTTGCAATATAATGTAGATTGCCTAGCTTATATTTGTTTTATTAACTCAGTAGAGATTGGCATACAACAAAAACTAATAATAATAATAATGAGTGTTTATATTGAGTGCTTTAAATGTAATGTTTTTACATAATTTTACATCTATCCTCTGTTATTATTTTTCTTCAGTTTCTGTCCATCTTTGATCTGGTGCGCTACTGCGTCAGCGTCTGCAACCAGATTGCCTCTCACCTGCACATTTTCGTTTTCAAAATTAAACCCATCAACCTGCAGCCATCCACTGCCTCCATGTCAGGCAAAGACAGCTGGTGACACCAATGATCTGGTGACACTACTGACAAGTGGTGACACTGTCCAAAGAGAGTGGGCGTGAGTCACTTAACCGCCTCCCCCTCATCTCCACAGAGTTTCCATTGGATGAGATAATTTGGAGTCCGTCTTTCTACAATTGTATAATGCTGCGTTCACAACATCTTGTCATTCTGTAAATAGAAACATACCACTGGGAAAAATCCACTTGAATGTGTCTCGAACTGGTAACTACAATGGAAAATAAGCCTATCATGACTCATGTTCCCAATTTCCTACTGTCACTGATGTCATTTGTGAATAATGACAGCAAGCATGATGGCAGCTTTAGCAGTTAACAACAAAAAGAAATTGTTGATAAAAACAATTCTCTTAATCTTACTTTTGAGTTAAGATGTGACAGTAGTTCTTATAGGCCAAAAACAGCAAAATAACGACATGCTTTATAAAGACATCCGTGTCTGACAGTATTTCCCAGTTGAAAAAATGGATGCACCCTTGTATTTTTTAGTAACCTGACACTGTTTGACTTGGTTATGAATGCAGCATTAGTCAATGAACTGAGGAGTACACCGAGTGCAGGGAGAATAGGAGGAAAACGTGTAATGAAAAAAAGTATTTCTGTCTCTTTGGTGTGCAATAATGATCAGTTTAGTGTTTTTTTGGTATAAAAGGTTTAAAGCGGAAGATAGGTATGATCAGGTATTCTGTTGAGGTTTAGTTTGTCATCAAAGAAAAACACCTTTTTTAATTTGGTATGAAACTTTATGAGATGTAGGCGTTGTCTAACCAAATGGTATGGATATGGACAAATGTTGCTTAATATAAAAAACTGGCACTATCCATATTATTACCTTTATTCTGGAATAGAATGCACTGAAAATATTTCTTTCATCCATAGGATGGAGCAGGTGATATCTAACCAAGTTATATTATACTTAGCTATGAGGAAAAACACCTACAGTTTATTGACCAGTTTGTGTCAGAGCAATATGAATGATAACATAAATGTTTATTTTCTTCAGTATTGGTACTCGTTAAGCTCATCATCACTTTTTTTCACAAAAAAACATTAGTCTTCTGTTGATGGTGTAGTTCAAAGTAGTTCTGTATAATATTTCTGAATCTGCATTGCATTCAGTGAACGAGAGCATGTCATCTAAGACTGCCTTTCATTTCTATAGTTATGCCACATTTGTCCTGTGAACGTGCAGGCACGTGTGGCCCTGAAATGCATGGTTTTCAAAAGCCCTTTGAACAAGGAAAGAATTGCCACGTCTTGTTTACATTCAATGGTTATATACTTCATTTGGTCCCATGGGATTGCCGTACATATGGCTCTGGGCATTATACAAAATATGTATATGATTAAGCAATGCAAGATATCTATTACAAACTTTCAGTCTCTGTACCGTGAGGAATTTGGATTATCATTATGCTATTCAAGCAAATAATGAGTAAGCTCTATGTCAGGTTTACCACAAGTAATTGTTTTCACCATAGATGAGGAAAAAGTCAGTTTTGAATGGTTTTCTGATAATTCCTTTCACTTGTTTTATAATATTCTTCAGTTTTATCACATTTGTTCAACGGTTCTGTTTTTAGTTGACATTTTTATGTAGAGTATATTGTAGCGTAGATCAACAATGAGTCAGACTGGCTCCAGTGTTACCTCACCACTTGAAGGAACTGCTTATATGTGAAAAATAAAAAACAGTCATCAAGTAGCAGTTGCCTTAAATACTAAGCAAACTGCATTATAAGGGAAGGGTTGCAAATGACTGCATTGAAATGGCTAGCGTTAGGCCTACAAGCTGTGCTATTATTGTTTGATTAGTACATGTATAATCACAGTGATTCACACATCTAGGTGTTCTTTTCCAATTAATTTCCTTGTCTTACCTCTACTCAAACTAAGCTACAGCCACACTGGTGTCATGGCAGCTGCATCCCGATAATGTTTCTGTCTATTCTTAGTGTTACAGAGCTTCACTGCTCTGGTAAGTTTTGCTAAACAATAGCTCACCAGTCCTTTGTGTGTTTAACTGGTCCATCTACCCAGTTTGAGGACTCATCATTAACCAAGTGTTAAACTATAGATCTATACCTAATTATATGGTAACACTACCATCCATGGTAAAATAAAAGAACCATTTTTCAGCAAAAATGTATGAATGTTTCTACTATTGACCCTACCAATTTAGCTAAAAGCAATCAGTGATGCACAGAGTATTAAAATAACTGTCGTTACTGTCTCTGAGAACAGCTTGTCGAAATTTCCTTTTGTTTCTATCATATCATGTGATTGGCTTTTCAAACCAATGTAACGGTCCCAGCCAGAAGACACATGGATTGGGTATACACCAATCAGCCATAACATTATGATGCATAATATTGTGTCCTTACGCTTGCCAATTTTTCCTGCTTCTAAAACATCAACTTTGAGGACAAAATAAAGGAATAGGAAAAATGGGCAAGCATAAGAATTTGAGCAAGTTTGAGAAGGGCAAAATTGTGATGGCTAGACGACTGGGTCAGAGCATCTCCAAATCGGCAGCTCTTGTGGGTGTTCCCGGTCTGCAGTGGTTGGTACGTATCAAAAGTGGTCCAAGGAAGGAAAAACGGTGAACCGGGGATGGGTATGGGCGGCCAAGGCTCATTGATGCACATGGGTAACGAAGGCTGGCCTGTGTGGTCCGATACTAACAGATGAGCTACTGTAGCTCAAATTGCTGAAAAGTCATTGCTGGTTCTGATAGAAAGGTGTCAGAACAAAGTGCATTGCAGTTTGTTCCATATGGGTCTGCTGTTTTGGCAGCAAAAGGGAAACCTACACAATATTAAGCAGGTAGTCATAATGTTATGGCTGATCGGTGTATATCTATAACTGATGGTGATTGAAACATCCCTTCGAAACTAACAAAATTCCCCTTTTGATTGTTTCAGTCATTTTTAAACAATGCAGATATTTTGAAGAGAGTGTGTTGTTGGTTGTTAAAAAAAATCAGCTTCTATGTAATTTCTTGTGTTTAATGATGTTCCATTGGTTTCTAATTTGATGTTTGGTCAAAATGGTTATTTTCTGTTAAACAAAATCATAATTTTTTAAATAAAGGAGCTTATATAAAAATAAAGATTGCTATATTTATAACATGACCTGGAGTCTTGCTACTGTATCAATCTGAGTGTCTTTGTTTCATGTTGCATGACCTCAATTGTAATGTTTCACAGGACGCAAGTATTAGAGTGATGAAGAGGAACAAGGTGTAGCCAATGATTCTGTTGCTATTGTAAGGATCTGCAATCAGTAGTGATGGGCAAACGAACCTTCATTGCTGTTCTTCTAGCAGCAGGATATAATGCTGGCAGTAATAACTCCCAATTATTTTTTACAAAATAAAAGCCACATTGAATGTTAACACATTCCAACAATGGCCTTTATTCTGAAAAAGGAAATCCTGAATGTTGACAGTATATTTTGCTGCTAGAAGAACAGCAATGAAGGTTAATTTGCCCATCACTAGCAATCAGTATCAACCAAAACAAAGCAGCAAAAAACAACATCCACAATTATTTTTTTAAAGATGTCTCTGTGGTTATAGTCAGACTTGTAGTTAGAAGGTTGCCAGTTTGACTCCTGGCTGTCAAATAGTGTTGTGTTCTTGGGCAAGGCACTTCACCCTACGTTTCTACAGTGGAATGTCTCTGTACTCAGGACTGCCAACAGAAATGTCTGGGCCCCTGTAAAGGTCCAGTGTTTGGGCCGCCCCCAGTGAACTTTTGATGTTTTCTTGACCTCCATGGCCCCCCCCCTTCGGCTGGGCCCCAAAAGGCTTTCCCCTTTTTCCCCCCTGCCTGTACTTACTAAGTTCTTCTGGATAAGATCATCCACTAAATTACTAAAAGGTAAGTTTCCATTCATTTGTCCAGGTGGGTCCTTACTGCATATTGTTTTGGATTATTTTTTTACATATGTTTTTATTGTTGCCTGATTGTGTATATATATGTATATATATATATTATGTGTCAAGGGGAACAGTGAAATAAATCATGAAAGTATATGCGAAACATGGACAAATTCCATCTGCAATGAGGAACATTATGTGCAAGTTGTAGCTGATTTACAGCGATAGATTTACACAATATCATGTAGCAGTCAAAGCTCCAAGCTATGAAACCCACATGCCCACTGTGGAAGAGGGTTTGAGCCTTCGATTGGTCACTGTCTGTGCCTTACTTCTACATGCAGCTCCCTCTGCTTCATCTGGTCCTGTAAATAAAATAATAAAAATACCCCCCCAAAAAAATATTTAAATAAAGTACAGCCCTAAAAAGTTACCACAGAACTGAATCAGCATCTCTGTGATCCAGTCTCAATAAAAACTATGCTGTCAACCTCACAAAGTTTGAATTTTTGGCAAGTCTACAACTCAGAAACTGCTTAAATCGAAGGCTAATGCACAAAAAGCGCTTACATTTGCTTGATGTAATGAGCAGAACACCAGAAGCCATAATTAATTCAAGTTATATAGTCAAGGAACCCAAAGCACTTTACATATAGAGGGGGAAAGCCCACCTCATCCACCACCAACAATGTGTAGCAAACACTTGGGTGATGCACGGTAGCCACTTTGAACCAGAATGCTCACCACACATCAGCTATCAGGTGGAGAGGTGCGTATTTATATATTTATTATTTATTTGCCAATTAGGAAGGAAGGGGATTATTAGGTGGCAATGATTAACATGAGGCCTGGTAGGGAGCCTGGTTGTGAATTTGACAAGGACTCCAGGGTTAGCACCACTACTCTTACGATAAGTGCCATAGGATCTTTAATGACCACAGAGAGACAGGACACCCATTTAATGTCCCATCCGAAAGACAGCATCCTACACAGTGCAGATGTCCCCATCACTGCCCTGCTGCATTGGGAATGATCTTTACACCAAACTGAAGACTGCCCCCTACTGGCCTTCCTACACCACATTCAACTGCAATGGTCTCCGACCAGGCCCGACCATGCTTAGCTTCAGAAGCAAACCAGCAGAAGAATACAGGGCGCTATGTTACTGTCTATCATATTGCCCTGAGCATTTAAATAAGTAATATGGTCAGATAAGTCATCTTTCAATCTATTTTATGGGCGGGTTTACATTTCAAGAAAATGTATTATTGTTTTTTATTATTTTTATTGACAGGACAGGTGGAAGCAGAAGTCAGGGAAACAGGTATGGGGAGACAGAGAGGAAGGGCACAGACAGTTGGCCGAGCTGGGGCTCAAACCCTCTGTCGCCAGGGGACATGTATGGTCCAGAGTCGGGTGTTTAGACGTGTGCTGGTGCCCATGTCACTGCTGTTGGTGGTCACGATTTCACCTGGTGATGCCAGTTCTACATCTCCAGAGAGCATTACGTTCTCCCTTCACAAGACCACCAAACTGTATTGATGCTACACAAAGACTATGGTCACAGCCCACCCATTCCTATCTTCATTTTTGGACAATAATTGAACACTGATAAACAAAGTGACCTTAATACAATGGCCTGTGGGGGGGTCTGTTGGGGGTCTCGGGCCGGGTGCCTGTCAAAGCACTTTGTGACAACTGCTGTTGTAAAAAGGACTTTATAAATAAATTTGATTGATTGACACCAACTCCGGCAACAATTAAGGATTTTGTTTTACTTAACAATGTTGAAATTATTAGATATGTTATGACTCCAAATCATCTTTTTGAATCACGTTTCTATGACGACATGCAAGGTGTGCTGCAAGTCTGCAACAGGAAAAGAGACGACTGCTTTGCTTTATCGGAAACTACATTTTCATGGGGATATAAACAAACATATGTGTTCTAGACAAATCTGGACTGTAGGTAATTGCTTTAAAAACATGAAATGTGATAGTGTGCTATCCCTCATCACCAAAGACCAGAATATATAAATATGACACGTTGCTACACAATTTATGGATTTCACAGATGGACCACTTACATCCCCAAGTGTAAACTGGGTTCTGTGTTAGTGTTCTGTGTGTCTGTTTGTTTCTGTTCTGCACAGGTGGTGCAAATTGTTCCTGATCATCACTCATTAATTACTCCTCCCAACCTGTTATCTTGTTCACCTGGTTCCAAACGGCAGCTATCCCGTCATTCCCTTAAACAGTATATAATGTGCCATTTTGTGTTTGGGTCTTTCTTTCTGGTTGTGTCTATGTGAAGGTGTAAGCGCAGTTGTTTTGTGATTTGTTTGGTAATTAGTGGTTAGTGTTACTCTGCCTGTGGGTAGAGGTGAATGTGTGTTTGATGTATAGTTGAGGCCTAGGTGTGTGCTTTGTATGTTCTGTGTGAGAGAGATTGCATATTTGTTTGGAGACACCTTTGGGCTGGTTGTGTAACTTTTATATTTGTAAATAATCATTAACACTGTTTCAAATTTGTCCTTCCAGGGGGGAAGGGGACAAACTTCGGAGTGTGTAGGCCAGAGCCGCCTGTGGGCATACATCACCAGTAGGGTAACTTCAGTGTCTATGCACGCTATGTTAGATCTAGGTGAACCACCCCCTTTATTTCGGTTAGGGCACCTCATTTGAGTGCCAGTTTTGTTTATGTTTTGGGAGAGTGTAGGTTAGGGGTGGGGACTTTATGTTTTGAGCTCTTTGCTTTGGTCCTGTCCTGTACATTCTCCCAAACTATTATTAATTACTGTGGCAATAAAGCCTTTAGTTAACCGGTAACACTTTGTCTGTGTCCTTGCTCGCACCTACAACCCCATACTACTTTTACTGACCTCTGGGGTCCTTGAGCAGTGTTGTCAGATCCCCCTCCTACAGGATATTGTAACAACCACATGTAAGTTAGTATAAAATCTAGTTTGTCAGCATCTGTGTTTTTCTGGGGGTGGGGTTACTCTAGGTGCTTTACTTGGGTGTGCCACAAACACTAAAGGCTCTTCGGGTGCTGTCCTGATTATTGGGGCTGTGGGATTTCTTTATGGCCAGAGAGAAACAATGGAATGCAATGAGTATGCTGTGGCTAAACTGAGGGGCAGCTTTATTCAACCTCATCATAATCTGAGAAGGGTTTCCCAGAAGGCACTTTGAGATTATGATTAAAGTAGAGGTTTTTAGCCTTTTAGCAAGTGCTATGTTTTTATGAATCAAGAGATTTTCAATGTACTGGAAATGTATCATATCCTACCTGTGATTGGTACTTTTCAAGAACCTTATTGTGGATTTATTTTTAAATCTTCATTATGTAGTTTTTGTTTGGAATTCTACGAAACAAGTGTCGGACCACCCAGAGACAGATATATTTAATCTCAAACCATATGAAACAACTTGATTGTAGACAGTTGGAATCAATTAAACTTATTACCACTAAAGACAACTAGTTGCGCCCCTCTTCATTCAGGTGTGTCATAACGATCAACACTTTCTAGTCAATTATCTTGTGTGTTTATAATATTTATTCTTTACTACAATTTGCAGATATTCCTCTTTGACCTTTGAAGCAAAATATATTTAAAATAATTCTGCTTTCATGTTGTAATACCATAACAGGGGGATAAATAATTTGGAGAGCCATTGTAGGTTATTGGGAATTGTGTTTTTGATGTGCCTTTAAGAAAGTGTGCCTGTTAGCCAGCACTCAGTTAAAAGTGAAATCACGCTGTGTAGTGTCAGCTGATTTTAGGCTTTGAAAAGCTGCCGCCTGGAGTCACAAGGCATGAAGTGTCAGGCAGCCTGCATATGGGTCACACAGTCACATTTTCCTACACACACAGTTCAGTGCCACCCCTCATCACCCATCAGAGCAGTTTCTCAACTGACTAATAAGGAACTTGTTTCACAAAAGCTAACCAACTATCCTCACACTTGGTGCCTGGGTTTATCTTGAGTTATGATGCTCTCATTGTGCTGAACGTTTGCCTGACTCCTGCGCTGCGTGCTACAGTAAGTCATCTCATCACTGATATTGTCTGAGTAGACTTAGTGTGTTTGTACATGTTTGTGTGTGATAAGATTGCAATTGGTCAAGATTTTCACTCTTCCAAGGGGGGTCAAAATGACCTGTCAGTAATTATTGGGGGGTCTTGACCTTTACAAAATCTACACCCCTGGTTGTACAGCCATTAATAGGATAGTGTTTGTGTACTAGTATTTAGACATCTGTGGTTGACTGTGGGTTTTTAGAGATGTGTGATTGTGTAGTGGTTGTGTAGGAATGTCAATGTGTGTGTGTGAGATGTTTGGGTTGTTGAACATGCGGTTGCCGGCTTGATCATTAATAGTAGAATATGAAGTTTACACATACTGTAACTGTGGAATTTTTATGTAAATATACTAGAAAGTTTGTTTTTGTAATTTTCTATGCTGTGCATGTTTGTGTGTTAGGGAACTGAAGCTCTGACATCACCCTGGGTTCCTGCCCTGTCCCAGGCAGCATGTGGTGGTTCCAGAGAGGTTTATGTGCCCTCCCTGCAGGTCTGGTGGTCTGGTCCTCGGTCACCTTTATCTTCAGCTATGTCACCGCTGTGCTGCTTGGCCATGTCGACCCTCTAGTGCCCTATATCAGGTAGTGGACGTTCGTGTGTGTGTGTGTGTGTGTGTGTGTATTACTATACTGGTGACAACCAAATGTCCTCACAAGTATTGTAAGCCATGGTAAGTTCTCAATTTGCTGGTCCTCACCGATGTAAATTTAGGGTTGGTGTATTTGGGTTAAGGCTAGGCATTAATGTATGTTTTTGTTTTGAAATTAGAAGTTGGAGATTAAGTTTAGGTTACGGTTTAGAGAAAATATATATTTTTAAACAAATACATTTTGGTTGCATAAACAGACCTCACAAGTGTAGTAAAGTGTCACATGATCCCAGATTAAATAACCTGTTTTTGAAAAGCTCCAAAGCATAGCAGAGAGAAATCAACAATTATGAAGACCAAGAAACATTCATAAAAAAATTTGGTAGAGAATGTTCTAGAAAAGCACATCATATTTAGGCTAAACACAAACTCCTCAACATTTAACATTCCCAGAGCATGGATGAATCCATTCGAACATTTAAGAATATGGCACAACAAAGATTCTCTCGAGCAGGACCACAATGCTTATCTGCCAGAGAACACCATTGCACGGTAGGGAATGGTGATGACAGCATCATGTGATTGGGAAGGTTTTGATTGACTGGAACTGGTCAAATGTTCAGGGTTGAGCATGATGGAGGATGACATACAGGAACATTTTTGAGGATATATTTTGTGAGTCTACTACAGACCTTAGTCTGGGATGGGGGGTTCATATTATAGCAAAATAGGTTATCCTACATTCACAGCCAAGTCTACAATAAACTGGTTAAAATCAATAAAAAGAAGGTCCTAGAAAGGCTTTAATCCAATTGAGAAACTGTGGCAAGACTTTAAAATTGGTGTTAACGACGATGCTTAAACACTTTTTATTGAAAATAGAAAATTTCAATAAGGAGTTGTGCAAGACTGGTAGAGTCACAACTGTAATTGCTGCCAAAGATTACCCAGGGGTGTTAATACTCATCCAGATACACATTTACTCACTTACTACACATTTACCTTTTTCATTATACATTAAAACATTATCTTGCAGCTTTAGATTGTTGTGTATTATCAAATCTAAAAGATATAACATTTATTTTTATCCAGATTGTTGAAATTTTTACTGTTACAGTTTTTGGCTGATGAATATTAACACAATCCACTGGTGAATACCAATTACGATGATGGTTGTGGTATAACTGTTAGGAGGCCTATTTGAATACAGGAAACACTAACCACATTTCCATCAGTTGTTATGCATGTGAACATGTGTGATGGAAACAGGACATGTGTGTCTAAAATATAATTTATTTCAGCAGACAATATGTTCGTTCAACATGTTGGGATCTTTTGGTGTGTGTTTAAACTGTATTATCTTTTTGATGGAAGTGGAAATGCATTGATGTGGAAAGATTGATATATTAGCAATGAAGTAAACTTGTAGTGATAGATATTTTGTTCCTTGGTCTTCAATGCACGACTTAGGAAAGCAACAAGATGTATTACATGATAGACTAAATACAGTATGTTATGTTCAGCATAGTGTGGTGAAAGTAAACAGGGATGACATTGATGTTCTCCACTATTCATCAAGGGATATTCTGGTGACCTGATGTTTAATGATAGCTGACATTCATGGTGGCTGAAAACGAAGTCTCTGAGGATCTCTCACACCATCTTTTTAATATTTTACATTGTATTTTACATGTTCTACTACTGGTCAGAACTTTTAGAGCACAGATTAATTGATATGTGTTTCGATAGAAACTAATATAGTCGTATGCAAATGTTTAGGTACCCCTGACAATTTCCATGATTTTCATTTATAAATAATTAGGTTTTCTGATCAGCAGTTTCATTTCGATCTATCAAATAACTGAAGGACACAGTAATATTTCAGTAGTGAAATGAGGTAATTGGACAGAAAATGTGCAATATGCATCAAAATGAAATTAGACAGGTGCATAACTTTGGGGACCATTGTTATTTTGTTGATTTGAATGCCTGTAACTACCTAGCACTGATTAATTGGAACAAACAACTGGTTTGGTGAACTCATTATGCCTTGATCTTCATAGACAGGTGACTCCAATCGTGAGAAAAGGTATATAAGGTGGCCAATTGCAAGTTGTTGTTCTCTTTGACTCTCCTCTGAAGAGTGGCAACATGGGGGCCTCAAAACAACTCTCAAATGACCTGAAAACAAAGATTGTTCAACATTATGGTTTAGGGGAAGGCTACAAAAAGCTATCGCAGAGATTTAAGCTGTCAGTGTCCACTGTGAGGAACATAGTGAGGAAATGGAAGACCACAGGCACAGTTCTTGTTAAGGCCAGAAGTGGCAGGCCAAGAAAAATATCAGAGAGGCGAAGGATGGTGCAAACAGTCAAAAACAGCCCACAGACCTCCTCCAAAGACCTAAAACACCATCACAATTCAGCACACTTTGCACAAGGAGAAGCTGTACGGGAGAGTGATGCGGAAGACCCCTTTTCTGCACAAATGCCACAAACGGAGGTATGAAAATGCACATTTGGATAAGTCAGCTTTATTTTGGAAGAAGGTGCTGTGGACTGATAAAACAAAGATGGAGTTGTTTGGTCATAAAAAGGGGCATTATGCATGGTGTTAAAAGAAAACAGCGTTCCAAGACAAACACTTGCTACCCACAGTAACATTTGGTGGAGGTTCCGTCATGCTGTGTGGACAGACAGTGCCAGTACTAGGAATCTTGTTAAAGTTGAGGGTTGCATGGATTCTACTCAATATCAGCAAATACTTGAGAATAATGTAGAGGAAACAGTCACAGTTGAAGTTACGCCAGGGCTGGATATTTCAACAAGATGATAACCCAAAACACTGCTCAAAATCTACTCTGGCATTTATACAGAGGAACAAGTACAATGTTCTGGAATGGCCACCCCGGTCCCCAGACCTGAATATCATTGAAAATCTGTGGGGTGATTTGAAGTGGGCTGTCCGTGCTCGGCAACCATAAAACCTAACTGAACTGGAGATGTATTGCAAGGAGGAATGTTCCAAAATACCTTCATCCAGCATCCAGACACTCATTACAGGCTATAGGAAGCGTCTAGAGGCTGTTATGTCTGCTAAAGGAGGCTTAACTAAATATTGATGTGATATTTCTGTTGGGGTGCCCAAATTTATGCACTTGTCTAATTTCATAAACCTCCTTTCACTACTGAAATATTACTGTGTCAGTTAGTTGATCGATCAAAATGAAGTTGCTGTTCCAAACACCCAATTTTCAGGGTGCATACATTTTTGCATACGACTGTACCTTCATGCACCAAGGTGGCATTCAACTGATCAGAAACAGTCAAAACATAATACATTTTGAATGAGCTAAAGGTTTCATCATTAGGATGCTGAATTATTGGCTGCTGAAAATGTAGCTTTGCTGTTGTAGTGATTTCTAGCAGTGATAGACATTTGCAACATTGGTAATGTCTTAGATACATGTCTTATCAATTTAATGCCACCTTTTTGTGAATTTCTATTAAAACCATGAAAATCCCTGGGGTTTCTAAAACTTGAGTAGTAGTGTAAAAAAAACACTAACAATTTGGCATAGGTGCAAGTGCCAGTGCCAACACCAGAACAGGCAATTATTTTTATTGCGTACATGATGATATAAGTGGAAAAAACTTATGTGCATTCACATCTACATGTGCAGATTTTATCTAAATATATATTTTTAAATTTGGGTTTAAATCTATTGCTAATTGTACATAAACATTTTTGAAAGATCTCAGTCTAGAATGCTTGATGGTGTGACTCACATTTGGGTGCAGCATATAAGAGTGATTGTGGTGTGGGTTTTTGTTTTCCTACAGTGACACCAGTGCTGCATTTCCTGAACGCTCTGTCTTTGGACTCATGCTGAGCATTTCTTCCTTTTTAGGTAAAACATGTACAAACAAAAAACTATAGGTACAATTCACAAAATAAAATGGTGATCTCAAAAGAATAATGAAAGTCCATGCGCAAAGTATACTCCATACTTATATGGATATCAAATAACCTTTATAGCATTTAGTAGGTGAAATTCTGTATGTATTATTTTTTCATCCCTTTTCTCCTCTGAATTTTAATTTGCGTTCATGGCCTTACCTCACAAAGCGTCTCATCACACTGTTGGCTCATCCAGGAAGCCTTTGCTAGCTTCACCAATTCAATGGCTAACAACTCTGATTGAACTTGAATGGTTTGGAATGTCATCCTAGGGCTTTTTGCAAATCTAAATTTTTTTAAATGTTATATTTTTAAAGCAAAAATAATAGTGGAATTGGCTAGACCTAGAAGGCATTGAGGAAACAAGTGTCATGTGGCTTCATACTTTATGTATATTTAAGGCAGTTAACTGGATATGTTTGTCATTTGATACACATGCAAGTCCCATTAAAGTTGTGCCAATCCTGTTATGTGATTGACCATGCAGGTATAGCCACTGTCTATGTGCGATACAAGCAAGTCCAGGCCCTGGCACTAGGGGGCGATCTCAAACTGCATCGACTTAACCGTGCAGGCCTGGTCCTTGGCATAATAAGCTCAGTGGGTATGTGTGTCGTCGCCAACTTCCAGGTACATGCAGTATTGCCTACACAACTTCTCCATTATCATTATTGTAATAAATGTCAATTCCCAAATTGACCCCTGCCCTGTATAAGCATGTCTGTATTGCTTAAAAACCTACAGTATCATATCCACTTAGATATAGTATTGGGGGAGTGGAGTGGCAAGACTTAGACAAAACATTCAATACCCTTTAGTGAAATCCTCTTTAAATGTTGTTAATTTATTTATTCCCCTGAAAGCTGGAGTGACATCATGGTGCCTCTGCTTGTTTGTAGAAAACCACCATCATGTCAGTGCACCTGCTTGGGGCAGGGTTGACCTTTGGTTGTGGGGTGCTCTATATCTTGTTTGAGATTGGAGTGTCATACTACATGCAGCCTCGCTTCCATGGCCGGGACATCCTGTGGGCACGCACTGCCGTGGGGCTTTGGACAGTGTTCAGCGTCATCATTGGTATCCTTCTCTGTACCTGTCCTTTCGTGCGCACACATCCTGTTATTTGTTCAACTTGTTTTTTAATGTCAATTTTAATTGAATAGGCCTACTTTTGAGGCTGAGAGCATGCACATTGGTTTCGTAAAACATCGAGGTCTATAGTATGACTAAATCTTCCACTGCTGCCCTTCTACCCCTTAACTCGTCTCTGTTCTCTCTAAGCATTTGTATCGTCAGCTGTTCTGTATGACTACCTACCAAGCATGGATGTTGACAGGAAATTGCACTGGAGACCAGCAGACAAGGTGTGAAACACATCCATGTCCTGTATTGTGCTTGTGCATTGATTTCAGTTGGACCCCAGGAAAGATAGCTGCTACCTAGACAGCGGCTAATGGGGATCTTAATACATAAATACTACTGCTCTGTAATTCTACTAAGTACTGCAAGATTGGGAACACATTCTATTTAATACAGTATGTAATGAATGTTGTCCAGCAACAGTGTATAATCTAAATATACATACATGATGTACGTTCAGAATGCCACATCTTACTAAATGATTATTAACCTTCATTTATACAGGGAAAACAAGCTGAGACCAGTCTCTTGCATAACAGAAATACACATTGAGAAACATTCAATAAAAATGTAATGTAACAGACATTAAATTGTTGTACAGGCACTAAAATCTCTAGTATAAGTTATTAGAAAATGGATAACCTCCACTCTGGTATTGCCTTAGAACACATTATATTGTCCTGTCCCATAATTTTCACTAAATATTGGTAATTGAGTTGTGGCTATTGTATTGCTTGAAATGAGGATAATATGTGAGATTGTGATTGTCAGATGTGTAAGATTGTTCCTAATAGTTTCCATGGGGGCCACTGGTATTATTACTTTGCAGGGCTACACAGCACATCTGGTCAGTGCCCTGGCTGAGTGGTCTCTGGCTTTCTCCTTTATCAGTTTCTTCCTCACTTATATCCGAGACTTTCAGGTACAGTACAGCTATCTATTTTTTTCTCACAAACAACAGCAAAGCAAACACAATGTACTATTGCAAGACTTAAACCTTTTACCTTTACAAAGCTCAATGTAAAACATTTACTTTAAGACCATATTATGTTTAGTTTTGTCACACCAAAGATATGATAAATGTTGTCTCACTATACCAGGTCAATTCTCTTTCTACAACAGAAAATCCAGCTGCGTGTAGAAGTTGTCATGCAGAGCAACAATCTGTATGACTACACCCATTATGACGTTAGAGTCGACGTGCACCATGACGAGCACTCACCATTCCTGACCGGAAGCATCTGAGCCGGAATAGACTCATGTGAAGCCATGCTGCAGCGCCGTCCCCAGGACATGAAAGGATTCGACACATTTGCATAATATATCATGTGACTTATTTGGTCCATGGTTTTGAAGGAGGCGATAGACTGCTCATGAAGACTCAATTTTATTGACGAATACGTTTCAGGCCGCGTGGGGAATTGTGCCACACTGGCATATCGTCTGAACCACATTCTTCTATACTGTCGATTTGGTCACACCCCATTGACAACTGGAACGCAATTGTCGATTGTCCTCTAGGTGGATATACTATATAGCAATTTCATATGCTGATATTGACGTTATTGTGGGGAATACGTTTTCTAATGACCTAGCTAGCCATTAAAGTAAAAGCATACGCAGCCAGCCAGAGCCATTCTAGAGAAAACACTGCAGTATTCTTTATTGTTGACATGAGCCTCAGCAGACTTCACAAACGAACTACAAAATGCGGATCAATATTTGGTGGAATAATAATTGTATAATACTAAATAATAATATTTGGCTTTCATGCATCTTGGCATGCTCACCTCCTGTTTTTCACATTTAAGTTGGGTGATTTTATGCCACTCCTGGCACAAAAATCCAAACCAGTCTGCTATGTTTGATGGCTTGTGACATCTTCCTTTTGAACACATTCCAGAGGTTATCAATGGGGTTGGTTTATTTTCCAGAGCTGTATTGTTGTCATATAGGATTGTGTAGTTTTAAGTGTTTAATCCTTTAACATGTTTATTTCTGGTAGCACTTTTTCCACAAATAAGTTAGACTTTTTTCAAAAGGAAATTTTGATGGACAGTTTACAATGACTAATATACAGTGCCTTTGCAAAATATTGTGTCTACTGAAACTTCATTCTTGTTTACATTTTACTTATTAAAGACTGACAATACACATATGGTGAAATTGGTTTTATGTTCGGAATTATTTGTAAAAATAAGAAATCATGATGCTTGCATATGTATCAAACCCCAAACATTAGTTGTGTACAGTACATGTACAATTTTGTCCAAATCATCTTGGCAGACTTACTCCACATTGTTCAAGTTGGTTGGATGACAGTGAACCACTATTTTGAAATAGTGCCACGAATAGTCAATGGTATGGACAGGACTTTGACTGGACTACTCTAGAGCATTAACTTGTTTACATTTTAGTAATTTACTTACAGTAAGTACAGAGACATTTCCCATGGAGCAACTTAGGGTGAAGTGCCTTGCCCAAGGCTTTTGCACATTTAGGAATCAGACCCGCAACCTTCCAACTACAAGTCTGACTCAACCACAGAGCCATCTGCGCCCCAGATGGAGCCACTCATCTTCTTTGGCCTTTTGCTTGCAATACTTGTGCTGAATGGTGTATTTTCTCCAAAATTCTAGTTTTTTTGTGGTCTGAAGTAGGTTTTCTCGCAGCAGTTCCTTCTATTTTGTTCAATCCACTCTAAGTCTACAAGATGACCAGTCCATGCTAAGGTAAGCAGCGTTTTAGACTTTGAAAATGTGTCCAAAATAAAGTATTTGGCTTTTTTCTTTAATATATTATAACTGAATTAAGATTATCTAAAAACAAACTTACATGTGCTTTGTATTATATATGAATGTCATTGTAACCAATTTTCTAAATTGTTTAAAATATTTTTGTTTGCAATAGAAATCAAGAACATAAGCCTGGCCTATGACATAGCCTATAAGCAGCTGATGGAACAACAGCGGGAGTGTGTCGGATTCCTGGAGGACTTCTGTTTAAAACGCTGCTCATCCAACAACTCTTCATAATTTTCACGAACGAGAATTCAGGCGGCCCTTTAAACACTTTTCTGGTCAACAAAGGCATGGTTATAATCGTATGCTTGTCTACTTACAACTTAGCTGTGTAAATGTGTTTGTTATCTTCAAAGTAGTTATTAAAAATAAGTGTTCTTCTGAGTCGCACCCATTAACTTTGAACTTTAAGCCACCAACAGTGTCTCTGGGAACATTTAGTACCTTCACTATCATTTGTTGTCCTGTTCCTTGTTCGTGAAGGGCGATGATCACATTTCTTCACTTTTTGGACCATTCTTTTGACTTGCTTCTCACACACAGTAAATGTGACATTTAAACCCCTAGCCAGTTCAGGTACATCAAGCACATCTGGTGCAACTAATGAATTCCTTGATTATTTCCATCAGGTGTGCTTGAGACAACACCTGTTTTGCATATTTGGGCTGTTGTGAGGGATTCTATTCAGGTTGAATCATTGGAAAAATCATAATGAGTTTTGGATTTGGGGAAACCCACTTGATGCATTTGTTGTGCTAAGCTATTTCAATTGCTTTTGTTTGATTTTTTTCAATGCAAACAGCTGAAAGTCTGTACAATTTTACAATAAACCCAATTTGCATTGGGGGTTGAGTAATTGTGATTGCAAATGTACATTATTAACATTCTGTGATAACTATGTATACAGTATGTCCAGAGCACAGTGTCCACCTTCACAGTCTGTCTGAACAATCCACCCATAAGTATTATTATTTGAGTGCCTGAGCTTGGCCAATATAGATCCTGACAGTTAAACATGTCACTATTCTGATGTAATTTTAAAAACATAAAATCTATTGTTTTATTTTAAAAAGTTATGAAGCCAAAAGGTTCCCGGATAACAGGAATGACCCATATACAGTAGCGGCACAAATAAAATACCCCGTGTTTCCCCTATCCCACACTCACACAAACTGTCTCACAAACAGAATAAAAAACATCTAAATGTTAACACTATTTACATTCAAATCTAGAAAAAAGGATCACACATCGACAGTAAAATATATTTTCACATGATAGTTAGTGTTTCTTCATTGCTTCTCTTCTTTTCTTTTCCTGGTATTCAACAACCTTTTTGTGGAATATTCCTGAAAAAGAAGATGATAATAATTGAATGATAAATGAAGAAGTGCTGTTTATATGTAAAACTTTAGATACAGTGTATGATTTCCAACATGTTACTGAAACCCTTCGAACACAAGTGACGTGGAAGTATATATTATTTTGTTTGTGTACACTAGAGCCCCTAGGGCGAGTGGGCATTCTCCTCACACGTTATTTTATTCCCAGGACAGTAGCAACAGAGGCTATGGAGACAGAGAAAGGGGATATAGAGTCGGCCAAAGCAGGGTTTGAACCCCTATCAGTAGCTTCGACCGCTACTACAAACTCCGGCACCCAATGGGCCTTTGCCTCACCCTGCTGGGTATTTCCTTGCTGTTGCTGCTCCACCTCCTGGATAAAAAGATCGAACATCTGAGTCTGAATGAACTTTTTGACAAAGTGCCGTGTAGTCTTAGACTCGATGGCCTTGTAGAAAGCCCTGCTCTGAAACACCCCTGGCTGGTCCTTGTTCCGCTTCACGTGTGCGTTAAAATGTCCAACTGTCTTTACAAAGAAGGGTAGGAAGGCTTCCGAGACAACCTTGTTTAGCTGCTCCACGGCTGCAAGGAAAATGGTTCACACATTACTTTGGAAGAATCAGGGTCATCTGTAACGTCAATGTATTACTCTCTCACCTACAGTACCACCACTAATGTAGATGTATACAATTCTATTAAAGTGTTATATAATATATAAAAAATATTTTCCAATTAATAATTTCTTCAGGCTTTTGTTTCAATAAGAATATATACTTACATGAGTTTTCTTTCCTATTTTTTAGTGACTGCAGTATTTCATCTTGGAGCTTAGGGGGCAGAATTGACTTCTCATCCCCACTCTATTTAAAAAGAAGTTAACATTAGCTTTTCTTCATCTAGCCCTTAAGAAATTGCTAATTCATTCTGAATGAATGGTTCACAAATTAGATTTTTCTACCTGACTGAGTGTTTAGCTGTTAGAAAATACACCCTCATGTTGAATTCCAAGAATCCCATTTAAAATGTAATATTCATGCTAAACCAGTTCTTGATGGCCAACTGTGAGGACTGACATGTCCTTCAGTTCCTGGGCAAATTGGATGCCAACATTTACTGTGCTAAGAATTTCCATTATGTACCAGGACCTTTCTTGTCTCCGAAATGTACCTATTAGACATCCTGTTTGCCATATTCAATGTTCTCTTTCCCTATTGAGTTAATGAGATGTAAACAGTAAAAAAGTAAAATTTAATTATATTTCATTCTAATCTAAACAGCATACAAGAAATAGATTTTTTTTCTTTTTTTCCCCATTTTCCTCCCTTCCTAATTCCCACTAACCCTGCCTTTTCGGCAGCTCTGCAACTCCTTGGACAGATCTGTTGTATGACAAGGGGTGTGCACATGGTTCATCCAACCACATGTCGCCCAGCCACCGATTCTTTTAGTCAGATCATGCACGGGATGATTACGTTCAACTATTCTTCCGCGACTGAATTTACAGGTGCCCAAAAATATATAGAATTTGATATGGTACTTCATTATGTCTGTAAATGAAATATAATTTTATATAATATCAAAATATCATGGGAAATATATTTTGGTTACTTACTTGTACTAAGAAAGTGTCCTTCTTATCCTCTGACAAGTCCACCACAAGCAGCTGTAGGAAACAATCAGAACGTAGAATATGTACTTAACACCACTCCATCCCTAAATCTAGTCATAGGCCCGGATCAAGGTAGGGCTGGGCAATATATTGATATTATATTGATATTGTGATATTAGACTGATTATCGTCTTAGATTTTGGATATCGTAATATCGTGATATGACAAAAGTGTTATCTTTTCCTGGTTTTAAAGACTAGATTACAGTAAAGTTATGTCATTTTCTGAACATACCAGACTGTTCTAGCTTTTCTATTATTTGCCTTTACCCCACTTAGTTATTATATAAAAAAATTATGATTATTTATCACAAATCTCATTGTGTAAATATTTCTTTGTAAGCACCAATTGTCAACCCTACAATATCGCTGCAATATCGATATTGAGCTATTTGGTCAACAATATCGTGATTAGATTTTTTCCGTATTGCCCAGCTCTATTTGTCATACTTACTCAGCACATCCAATATGATTGACCATTATTCTTTTACTATAATAGATTTGAATATTAAATTGACAGAGATTGGTAAATGTTCCAAAACAATGTCTGTGTCTTGCACACCTCTTTGACAAAGAAAGTGCAATTCTTCACTTCTTCAATTTTTTCTTTACATATGTGTACACATTATCCAAACTTTATAAATAATTAAATATTGAGATATATATCTTTAGATATCGTTAAAGCTACAAAATATATCGAGATATTCATTTCAGGCCATATCGCCCAGCCCTAGATCAGGGGGGGGCAAAGTCAGGCATTTCCCCCCAGAAATAATCTTTTTCCCCTAGTTCTGCTTCCCCAAAAGCATTGCAAATGGTATATGAATTAGTTATGCCCTACATTGATAAAAAGTGCCCCCTTATACATTTAATTCTGAAGCCGTTCCTGTGTAGCACTAATGTGGAGTGAGCCAACTCCACAGCACATTCCAACTACGTAGTGACAAAATAAACAACACGAGTAATGAGCTATAATGTGAGTTTCCAATCTGCTCAATACACTATACTTGATCAATGAGTTTTGATTACGGATGTATGATTGGCGAGGAACTCACGTCACTCTGATCTATGACCTGGTCCAGCAGCCGCTTCTGTACCCCCAACAGGAAGGGCGTGGGCGCCATGACGACATCTATAAGGATCTCAGGAACAATGGAGATGAAGGTGTGCTGCCAGGTGAAGGGGTAGAGGAGGGCCGTCACAGCATGGATGACCTGAGACAGGGTGCTGTGACAGAGGGGTCAGTGTGTCACTATCTGAAACAAATGGCATTGTGATTTCCCCTTGTAACATTTAGCTATTATATGTGATTTTACTTGTAATGAACTTGACTATGGAATTAATTAGCCCTCAGTGAAAGAGGTAATACACTGCAGTCTTATGGTGACTTGAGCAGTAACTACTTACTGTGTGTGTGTGTGTACTACCTGAGTTCTTCAGCTATGAAGACAATGCGGCGTTCCATTATGGTGGCTGCAAACACCAACAGCACCTCCTCGTCAGTCAGGCAGCGAAAGAGCGTGTGGAAATCCACGTGCTCCAGCCAGGAGTCCAACGGACGTGTCAGACTGATAATCTACAAAGTCAAGTACCAATTATTAAATACACATCACCAGCGTGAATTGCATGCTAGCTACATATCAACACTTTGACCAAAATGTTATCGCCACCTCACCAACGTGAGCACGATTTTATCGACACACCACTGAGAGCAAACGTCACCACTAACACACTTGGCATATACTCAACATGCAAAGTCGATTTGCTAACAAATGTAATTTCTTGAATACCAAGGCAAGCAAGTAGTGAAACCACAAGTAGTTTTCCTGACTGGCTGTATCTCAGAGTGTATACAAACACCAATGAGCAGGAACACTGAGCACTACAGAGAGCGCTGCAATCGGCCCAGTTCCTCAGAGAACAAACCCACCCCATCCAGGAGCTCTACTTCCCACAGTGAAGGTATCAAAGACCACAGTTCGACCTAATGCCACAAGGGAAGTGGTGCCAGAGCAACAACACACACCGATACACTAACGGACAGTTTCTACCCACAAGCCATAAGAATACTCCATAGACGAACTGATGATCTATGCTGTAGATTGTCTTACTCTGCTGCTAACTAACATCCCTGTGTATACAGTACTATTTATTTCTCCCTGCTGCATTCATTAGTGTATATTACTCTAGTTGCATTAGTGTATATTACTCTAGGTACATTAGTGTATATTACTCTAGGTACATTAGTGTATACAGGGCCGGCGCACGGGGGGGCGACGCCCCCTCACCGGGATTCTCCCACCCCCTCAGACCACCATTAATGTTAAAGGAATTTTTATGATTAAAAATATGCTATTTAAAAATTCCATTTGCCAATTGCATGTTCTTCCTAGAGTGAATATTAACAAAAATAAACAAGAATGCTTTATCACAGCCTAATCCATCTGGATCTGATCCCATTTCATCCTATTATTTCAGTCGTCTGACCAGGGCTCGAAATACACGGCGTCCTGAATATGTCTGGGATGGTTCATAACACACTTTGGGACGTTTACGGGACGATGGCCAGTGAAATATAACATGCATAAAACACTGGTTACAAACGCACATGTTTAATCACAAGTCTTATGAAGCAGATCATAATTCATCTTAAAATTTGATAAAGTATTATTAATAATCACAAGCGCAATAATATTTTCATTTCCGCGCATTGGGAGAACACCTTTGAGATTCTCTTTTTTGAGTTTTAGTATTAGGCCTATGAAGAGATTAATATTTATCATAATGGTAAAACATATAAAGACGGAAGATCTAAAGTTGCAAAAATATGACTGTGACTTAAGCTTTTTTGAAAACCGAACACAAAAGAAATGCAGGTTTAACTGGCATGTCAGGACGTTTTAACAGCACTTTGTTGTGTAATTTTGTCACGCCATTCTGGGTGGAATGTCAATGTGATGCGTGAGGGCTTTATTGAAGGGCATTTTCAGGGAACTTCAGCAACAGTTTGTTTTTTACTGACAGCTGATATAGTTCAGTCAGCATGATGTAATAACAATAGTGGACTAATCTACTCACAAAAACGATCTAATTTAGACAAAGGTATATAGCTTAATGTTTTTTATTCTGAGGTTAGGCAATGGTAAAAAAATAGTAAAATGTTTTTTTGTTTTGTTTTAATGTGATCGATGCTTCTGAATTTCTTTTAAGTACTTACTATTTGTTACAAATACAATTTTTCTCTTGTGAACATGCCCCTTTCCTATAAATATATTTTAGGGCTTGGTGTTTTTGGTCCTTAAGAAAAAGTTAATAATGTGAAATGGTTCAAAACTTAGCTAATAGAATCAATTTTCACAAATGCGTCATTCTTCACTGTTCCCCAAAAGTCGAATTGGAATATATACTGTGTGTGTGTGAGTGGGTGGATCTGTTTTGCACATTTAGTTTTGTGATTTCACCAGAACAAATAGCTCAGTCTCCGCTGTTTTATTTATTTGTAGCCTATTGGTAAATCCATGGCGCAAATATGTTTTACAACGTGGTGGGGACAATATCGACCCTTGCGAAAAGTGGTGGGGACATATGCATGTGTTAATGTGATCGCCCCCTCTCAGTATTTCAGATGCCCCCTCATCAGCGCTCGGCTGGCGCCGGCTCTGAGTGTATACTACTCTAGGTACATTAGTGTATATTACTAGTGTTGTATTATTTTTATCCTTATTTTATTAATCTATTAGAACAGTTTGCATCGATAGGAAAGGAATTCAATGTAAGAAGAATTTCAATGTAAAAGGAATACAAAATATATTGGCCAATTGTTTTTTTAGCCTCTTATGCTCAGCATCAATTTTGGTAATTAATGCTTAATTCTTGGTATTTGGGCATGCACACATGTAAAAAATATATATATATCAGCCGCGGTCAGTGGATGTTAATTGGGGAGGACGGGCTCGTATTATGCTCAGAACCGGAGTGAATGGAATGGTGCGCAACACACAAAACCCAGTGTGCAAAACAAAAAAACAATGGGTTTTGTTCGTTGCGCACCATTCTATTTACTCCGGTCCTGAGCATAATACGAGCCCGTCCTCCCCAATTAAGATCCACCGACCGCGGCTGATATATATATATATATATATGTATGTATGTGTACAAAAGAAAAATGTGGTAAAAAAACAGAAAGGGGCATAAAACAGCATTTTAAAGCATGAGGCTAGTGATAGTGGGATGTTAGCCTCATTCTCACAGCCTTGTACTGTGCTGTAGTAATAAGCCTTTTCAGTACACCAAACACTACACTTTAATGAAGTCAGATCACTATCCTAAGTGAATACACATGACTCAACATGACCTGTGTTGTGTGTACAATATTCTCTTTGGAGGTGCTGTTGTCTTACAGACCACTTTGTCTCTCACCAACATTATTCCAGGAAAATGTAATTTTTCAGTGAATGATTATTCACTGGCATTGTTCCCCCTTTCACCAGCTGTGTGTACCTTGTATTGTTTTCTTTGTATCTGAACTAGTTTTGTGCGTCTTTGTTTTCTCCTAGTTTCTCCCAGTTACCTCTCTTTCTTTAGCTAAGTGATTGTGTACCATACAGACTTTGCCCCATCTACCCTAGGCCAGTCTGAAATACCCTGTAGTTGGTCATCCATGACCCAACACAATGCTACCTGACTGCCTTTGAAACCGATTAACCTTGACACATTCAGCCCCCCTCACCAAGCTTGGAACTACAACTTATGCTTCCTATTCCTAACATCTCCCTTAGGCAGGACATTGCCACGCCAGGAGGGGAGGCAGATCTGATTAGCAGAATCTTATGAAAAGGAATAATTTAATAATTTAATATGTATGATTCCCTTACTAAAAAAAACAGATTGTTTCAGAATGAATAATGTGAAATTATTCTATTCTTTGAAAAGTTTTTAATGAAAGCATGTCATAAGTTCCATTGTGTAAGGGATATTATAACTTAAACAAAGACTTAATTTCTCTATTTGGACAAAAGATGTATACATCAATAATAATAAGAATACTAATTTCTCTAAAGGAAAGGGACTCGTTACCCTCCAGTTTAATTAAAAAAATGGAACGCAAAACAATAGAGCAAACTAACTAAAGAACAGACTTAATCGCATTAATCTCAGTAGAACTAGTGTAATTCTTTAACCAGATGTGGAAATACAGAGGACAACTCGAAAGATGACATTGCTCTTTGAGCTAATACTGAAGGTTTGAACAGTGCCAACCAAAAGTAGGGATGAGGAAAATCTGAAATGATAATTGGTAATCCTGATCTGAATGCCGCTACTACCCAAGATTAACACCACTCAAACCACACCTATCCTGGCCAGAGACGGTCAAATCCCCGTAAGCACACCCCACCAATGTGTTTTTCCTATTCCTTTGTTCCCGTCCGCTGGCAAGTATCACTGTGTATGCCTGGTGGTTTAGTTTACTCTGTTATAAGTATGAAATAATCTTCTCCTGGCCTGTATGATAGTATAAGTGTATGCATTCATTACAATACCACACATTCCCAACATTGTGTCCGTGTGCTAACCTCTGTGCCCTTGTGTCCGTGTGCTAACCTCTGTGCCCTTGTGTCCGTGTGCTAACCTCTGTGCCCTTGTGTCCGTGTGCTAACCTCTGTGCCCTTGTGTCCGCGTGCTAACCTCTGTGCCCTTGTGTCCGCGTGCTAACCTCTGTGCCCTTGTGTCCGCGTGCTAACCTCTGTGCCCTTGTGTCCGCGTGCTAACCTCTGTGCCCTTGTGTCCGTGTGCTAACCTCTGTGCCCTTTTCGGGGATGAAGCTCTTGATCGTGACAGTGTTTCCTGGGGCAGGGAACGCTGTCTCCCTAAGGCTTTGCATGAAGGGGTAGATCATTGCCATGGAGCTCTGCCGCCGCTTCTCCACCTCGTCAAATATCTGCATCAGAGAGGAATACTCAAAATTACATATATTCTTCATCATCATCATCATCATCATCATCGTCGTGATTATGCACCAACAGAATAAAATAATAATCTTCTGCACAATATCCAGTGGGATTTTTGGGATGCCAATTTTTAGATTACAAACACATTTTTGGCACTAATTACAGTAGTAATAAGCATATAATAAAATAGAAATATCTCCATTGAAATAAATGGCAGCTGCTATACTACTTGCATTGGTTCTCTTCCAATGGCATCATCCAAGCATCACAAAATGCTATGGTTCAATTCTCAATGATGCAGGTCTTCATTTTGTCCTTTGAATAAAATACGCTAGGTTTCTGATGTAGCAGGTAGAACATCAAAACGGGGTAAATGTGTCAAAGTGTTTGTGTAGGGTTCTAAACTCCCGACTACAGATCACGCCTGCCTACTGGTGGTGGGAGTTCAAGCCCTCGTTTAGCCAACTGTCCCTTGCTCTTTCTTTGCTCCTTCTACAAACCGGTCTAGCTAGCCTCTGATTCTTACTGTCGGCTCAATAAAAATAATAAAAATACTTCACAAAACAAATTGCTGCGATGCTGATAGCAAAGCAGAGCGACATCTGTTTCCCGAGGGATTGGGGTGGTGTCTGTTTCAGTGTTTACTGTAAAGCAACGGTTCTTGATTTCGATCAAAAAACAAATACAGCAACTTGCACAATGGACAAACCACAGATAGGGCCTAGTTATACATGGCTATTATGGTAGAAAGTATGGACTGTGCAAGAAACTAGGGCATTTTGAAACCTCCAAAACACTATTCATGCATGAGTCATACTACATAGTTTTTTCCTTTTGATATGGGTCCATTAGAATCTATGTGCTGTTTACACTGAGAAAGGCAAACATTGTGTCACGTACTGCCAGAGCAAGTGAGGGAGAAGCAATTGCTGAGTTTAATCCAGTACATATAACATACTGTAGCAGTACACAAATACAAACAGTAACAACGAGCAGGAGAGAAGTCTGGCTACCTATCATGTGGCCAAGGATACCCCTCCCGGCCCAGTGGTGTTCTGCCCCACTTCCAGATCATGGGGAACTGTGGCCATCAGCGGGGCTGGACCAGGTGTCCTCTTCTCCTTTTGGGCCATCTGAACTTCTCCAACCGACCAGCCCCCTATACCCTTCCTCGAAAAATTACCAGCTGCATTTTTACCACACCGCACCCCCGTGGCCCTCCAATGCCATGGACTCTGGAGGTGATTAAGGAGTTGCCGGAGTGGGTAGGGATATTGGGAGTCGGGAGACAAAGCGCAGGCTGGGTCCCCTGGGGCAGGTCTGGGGCAGGCAGAACAGGGACCTGTGGCGGAGGTAGCTGGACAGTGGCCCGTCATTGAGCCAGCTTCGTAGGGGGCTTGTCTCTTGCCTGGCTGGACAGGGGCCTTGGGTGGAGCTGGCTGGGTACGGGCCTGAAGCTGGGCCAGCTGAACAGGTGTGTGGAGGTGATGAGGATGTTGTTGGTCAGCATTTACCCAACCACTCCCCATAACTGCCATCCGGGCAGAAGGGGCAAGAACCATGGCTGGTTGCTGAGCAGACCAGAGGTTGCTAGGCAACTCACCCCCCATTATTCTTACGTGGGGGAGCGAAGATGGTCTTGAGCCTATGAGCAAACAATTCTTAATCCGCCACCTCCAGTCTGCCATTCTCCCAGATGGCAGCAGCAGTGTCTAGTGAAGTGTGTTTTAATCCTCTCCTCAGGGCACACCAGATGTTCTACAGTATAGCTGTAGTCGCTGAACTTGCTCATTGTATTCATTAATCAATGTCCTGATAATTAGCAGATGATTGAAATCTGGTGTGCTAGCTCAGAAATAGATGAAATACATGAACGGCTGGGGTGCCCCAAGGAGAGGGTTGAAGAACAATGCTCTAGTGCCTTTTCAGTGAGCAACAGTATATTTCCCCGCCTTGTCTCTCCCGGTCTAATACAATCCCAGCTAAGATGGTGGCGCAGACGTCCAGTTGGTCGAAGAACGTCATACAGTTTGCTGGGTACCACAGAATCATTCCGGGAGAGATAGTCAGGCCATACTGACTGGGCCAGGTGACATCGTGCAGCTTGGGGCTCTGGCTTGGCATGTCCTAGCCAGCTGCTTTACTGCTTCAAGTGAGTGTGGTGAAGAAATCATCAGAGCTTCCCAGAGATCCTTCGTTAGTTGAAGCAGATCTACTCTGTGGGCTCCAACAGCATTTAAAACAACACACTGATTGGTAAATTGGTTGCTCATTCGGTCACGTACTGCTAAAGGAAGCAAAGCAACTGTAAATGGGGCTTTATTTTTTGATTGATACATAAGTGAGGTGTACATCTTTCCTTTTCTTTTTACATTTTAGTTATTCAGTGGATGCTCTTTTCCAGATGGTCTTACAGTAAGTACAAGGACATCCCCTGAAGCAACTTAGGGTAAAGTGCCTTGCTCAAGTACACAATGACCCACTCAGGGTGAAAACAAACTGCCAATCTTCCAACTACGAGTTTGCAATAATGAGTTGTTTTTTCATACAGAGTGTTTACATGGTTGCCCGTTATTATTATAATTATTTAGTAATGGTTAAAAAAACCTTGTCTGGCTTTTTTGGAGAACAAAGCAATGTTGGTGGAAGCAGATCATGTAAGTTAAAAACATCTACCATAAACAGGCAATTATCCCAAATAATTTCCTTTTTTACCCAGTGCACAAAAATGTTAGCATCATAACTGGTCTCAGAGAGAGATAAATCGACTATAATTTGAAATACCTTAAGTATAATAGATTTTTACAGTCAAGAATCTGTTCAACTCAAGAATGCTGTCTGTGTGAAACACACATTCCTGACAGCAGAAGACCTAAAGATGCCTCATCAAATTTGGAGGCACTCGTACTGCATCAATATATGGTACATTACTTTAACATGTAATGGACTGTTACAGACACATAGTGGTGTTAAACCGTATAAATGCTATACTAAGAAAATGCAGCGCAGTTTCTACTGTGCAATAATTGATCTGATCGCACCCCCCCCCCGCAACTCCTAGGACAAATGTGGGAAGGTGAGGGGCGCTCAAGTGCTCCATCCAACCACATGTCACCAAGCCGGCAGATTCTATTCGCACTGCTCATCCAACAACGGAAGCCTTTAGTCAGATCACACTAACCAACTATACTGCCGTGAATTAATTTACAGGCTCCGATCTGCACACAACGAGTCGCTGGAGAGGACTTGACAAGGTAGATGATTTGGCTTATCTATCCCAAACCCTAAATGCCTCGTGCTGCAGGGTCTGGGGAAAGACGGAAAACCCATAGTCAGGCTCAAACCACTGACTATGTAGACTGTCCTGTAATGCAGCGAATTAGCCCACTACACCATGTAGACCCACAGATATCATGCTTTTAAGAGAAGCTCACAAAAAAATCTGTTTTAAAGATTTACCGATGCCACATGGTGGCCACTGATCTTCTTTTTAATAAAACTCACGCAGCGGCATACCTTGGTGTGTGTCGATCTTTACTGACAAGATTATATGAGAGACATCTGTATGTCCTTTTGAGGTGGGTTACCTTGGAGAACAGTCCGAAACAAGCCAGCTTGCTAATGATGCAATAAGCCTCAGGCGGGCGAGCTCCGTTGCCGTGGGGCTAGACGAATACAATAAAAAGTCAGACAGAGAATGAAAGCAACATACTACAGTAATCCTGTTCCTCATGGAATTAACCATTTGATAAATAACCACAAGCCAATGTTTAACTTACCAGTAGCCTTCTGCAGTACCCGTTCCTTCTGCTGCCATCCAGCTCAGTCAAGACAAATGAAAAGGTTTCACTAGAGTGAGAGAGAGGAGATGGAGTCTATTATGGCTTTAAGCGCTGTCATTGAACTGTTTATACCCAACTTTCCAGACTCATGGTCATCTTCAATATTAGGTGCAGTTACCTGCGGTACTCTGTTAGTGGGGCCCAGTTGATGCCCTCAGGAAAACAAAACAGTGTGATGGCCGTCAGGGTCTTTTCTTCCTCTTCTCTTTGGAATCTCACCATTCCATCCCTCTGAGGAAGAAAGTGTGAAAGGGCAATCTTGACAGTGAGTTACGGGGTGAGAGAAACCAAGACCTTTGTCACAGGCATGTAAATTCTGCTCTTTTTGCAAATGATTAGGTCTTTAACAACTCTATTGTTCCATGGAATGGCAGGCAGCGAATTTCTACAACATGATCACTAGCAGGATTGAAACAAGGTATGAGCCTCCAGCTAAGTTTTCAGATGTTGGACCTAGTTTGCAATAATTAATGCAGTTTGCTGATTATTAAATGTCAGACTAGATTTTTATATTCATCAATGGTTTAGTCATTTAACTGTGTTCATTAAACAGCCGGCAGCAGATGTGTACAATATCACTGGTAGGTAGCGGTGGAGAGTCGACTCCAACTACAAAGAGTCCGAGTCGACTCCAACTACAGGGAGTCCGAGTCGACTCCAACTACAGGGAGTCCGAGTCGACTCCAACTACAGGGAGTCCGAGTCGACTCCAACTACAGGGAGTCCGAGTCGACTCCAACTACAGGGAGTCCGAGTCGACTCCAACTACAGGGAGTCCGAGTCGACTCCAACTACAGGGAGTCCGAGTCGACTCC
>JACXGM010002335.1:0-47535 GCA_016801145.1 Umbra pygmaea
TTTCTCCCCTTTCAATCCGTTAATATTCTGTTGATGACTAGACCACAGCGTATTAATGACAGGAGAGTAGTCCCACAGCTGTAACATCTGCCTAAAACGTTCTCACTGCATGATTCTCTGATCGTTGATTCGCTGAAAACCTTGCACCTGTACGTCAGTTGCGTGTGAAAAGTTCAGAGTGTTAGATTCAGAACATGGTCGGAGCACACTGCCAGGGTTGCCAACTCTCACGCATCTGGCGTGACTCTGACGCTTTCAGAATTAAAAAAATAAGCGTTTCCATTCTATTAGCTGTTTTTTTGCATAAATCACGGTTTATACTAAGTAAACAAGGACTGACATTTCTAAAATTAGGGTTAACAAAAGTGTACTCCGCGCGCAAGCACGCGCGCACTGAAATTTTACAGAGTCTCACGCCAGCCAAACTCCCAAAGTTGGCAACCCTGTAGGGCCCATTGTGTGTATAATGTACAGAGTAGTATAAAGTTTAAAGAAAAAGTCTATAGTTTGGTTTACCTGTTTTGGGAAGTTCTTAATATGAACAAGTAAACTGAGTTCATAAATAACTGTTTATGGGAATACTTTTTTACTTTTTGTGTTCAATGAACTGATCACTGTTGAGGTATGCACTTCCTTTACATGTCATTATTGTCTTAATTGCTAGTACTGGTGAGAAGGCACACAAAAAACGCAGCATAGCATGGCTCTATCAATAGGAATGCTTAATCTGACATCTTCTCCTGATTTTCTTCCAATGTGTGAAATCAGAAAAAGAGGTCTACATTTTATTTTTGACAATTTCAGAACACACTGAGATATTAAAGAAACACGAGCTGGCATTTCCTTTGTGTTGGCAGAAAAAAGTTTGGAACCCATGCAGCTGACTTTTGTTATACAAAATGTTATGTACCAAAAGCAATTGAACTTCCATATGTATGAGTTTTCTTTGTGAAAGAACCATCATTTTTCAAGCAAATAATGTCTGAACTCATTAATTCACAAATACCTTGCGCATTAGCGGGACAGATCCATGTAGTCCCGCTACCCCAACCCTACTCTCCCTCAGGGAGAGAGATGCCTGATGAGTGAGACAGTAAAATAATTACTTCAAGTGATTTAGGTAGGCTACTAAATAGACAAATTATAGATATATTTGTCATTTTTCCCCTTGTGAAAGTTGAACAACTCCACACTCCGTTCTGTTCTCTGACTGATTCCTACTCACAATAATCCATTCCACAATGACAATTGTGCATTTATCTTTAACTCTGCAGGCATGCAATACATTATGTGGAGTTTATTTACAGGACAATATATTTATTATTTCCACTGTTGGTGAGCATTATCATGCTGTGCATGATCTGACTAAAGTATTCTGTGTTGGATGAGCAGTGTGAAAAGAATCAGCTGGCAATGTAACATATTGTTGGATAAACCATGGGAGCACCCCTCACCACCCCACATCTGTCCAAGGAGTTGCAGAGCTGCCGACAAGACAGGGACAGTGGGAACTGGGAGGGGATTAAAATGGGAAAAATAACAATGTTTCCAGCTAAAATGGTAGCTTTAAAAAAAGTAACGTCATTGCCAATTGTGTCATGTGCAGATGTCAGAGGGGGAAGATTGGGAAACAGAGAATGGCCGATTTGCCACTAGTAAGGTTCATGCCTGATTTATCACCTTTTACGAAGGTTAGAGTGGACTACTTCGCACCAATTGAATCCAAAAAATTGAATCCAATTGAATCCAACAGACGGAACAAACTTTTTTGGTGCAGAAAGTGAACTAAGGGAATCCCTTACTGATTTGGAGCAAGGAACAATTCACAATGCTTTACTTCAAGAGGGTATTCAATGAGGTTTTAACACTGTAAAAAAAGTTAAATTATTTTTGACTGATATAAATCACTGAAAAAATGCCCAACTGTTGCACGTTTGGCTCTAATGAAAGACCGGGAAGCAGCAAAAAATGTCACAAGTTCCCCCATGAACTAAAAAGGCAAAAAGTTTGAGAGCTGAATGTGAAATGAATGTGTTTTTAGGCTACAATATGGGAAGGGTTTATCAATGTCTGTTAATAATAATAATAATAGCCTAACAATGCAGTACATTACAATGCAGCACTAGTTACAGTTACAATTTTCACCATCAAGTATTTTTAACCTGTCCTCGGCGATGGATGAACTACGAAAGGTTAGGTCAGGACTTGGGAAAATGAAGAGAAAAGGGTAAACATGTTCTCTTACTACAATGAGCATTTTTAGAGGCCCATTCACGATGGTAAATATACACTGGAATATTTCCGTAAGGGCCTTTTACATATTGAAAAACATTGATAATAACATGTATGTGCCTGTTTATAATAGCAATGGGTCTTTCGCGAACGAATGGCTCTTTTTGAACGGCACTTTTTGGTGAATGATGTGAGCCTATTCGCGAACGAAATAGAGCCGTTCATTTGGCTCTTAAACATTTTTGAGGCAAGATGTGTTAAGGGAATACTTTTACAAAAGGCATTTTCCGTAAACCACAATTATTAAAATAAACTGGTTGTACAAAATGCAGGCTTTTTTCAAAAGTTAATAGCCTGAATCGTGAACCATGAACTCAAACCAATTAAGGAATACGTACCCCTTGACCAATGTTGTAATTGGCCAACGATTGAAAACGATAGGATATTCATAAATATACATGAAAACTTTAATAATATTATTTTTTCACTCAAAAACTAAAACACTTTTTTAAATTGTTAATTCGTATTACCAACTTGTGATATGCACAATCTGTGAATATGTGACTGCGTTCAATTATCGATTTTTATACAGTCTATTTAAAAACATGCATGACACTGGCGAAAATATTCAGTAGCTACTTGTGACACTACTAAAAGATCTCATATCTGGAAGTTTTTTACAAAAACATACAAAAATGTAGTATGCAGTATTTGCAAACAACACCATAAATTCATTCCGGTTTAACCAACAATCTCCACAGGCATGTAAAAACTAACATTCAACAGTCCTGTCAGCTGAAAGTTACTGTTAGTGTGTTACCTGATACTTATGATTTGCCACCCAGACCTCCTTAGGCCAGTACATGCCAAAGGCCATTACCTCATCAAAAAAGATGATAGATGAAGAATTGGCTTAAATGATTGCCAGAGATTTCCAAACATTTATCATTGTTGAGGACAAGGGATTCAGAAACTACAGTCATGTTCTAAATCCAGCTTATGTTAACTGTCCACAGCTTTACTAAGGCTACAGTAGTACATGTTATTGTGGCCGTTAGATCATTTGGGTTGATTAGAAAATGTGCAATAAAGTGTGATTTGCAATAAAGGGTGATTTAAAAAAATACTTAAAGAAGAGCCATTTTGAGAACCAAATGAACTGGCTCTTTTAAGTGAACTGATCCAAGTGAGCCGGATCAGTTCACTAGTTTATAGTGAAAATAAGCGATTTATTATAAGATAGCATATTCACCCCATATGGTTACACTGTAGAGTCATCTGACAAAGGTATCCAATATGTCGCCCATGATTTGAGTTGGCCAAACTCTCTATATATATCCCCAATTTTCAAATTCTGCCTAAAAAACATACCCAAAGTTAGCCTCTTGTTACATTGGACCTGAAGCAAGTACATTCATATGGTTGATAAACTTTGAATTTTTTGGATGTAAAAATGGATGTATAATGTAAAATTGATTCTAAATAAATGTACACAGTGAATATGGCACAAGATGAAATAAAGAAAATTCATAATATTTCTCTGTTTTTCTTTTTCTACATCCTCTTTGAAAGACAACTACACAGTCATATTTTGATATTTTGAGGGTCCTGGTAACACTTCTAATCATGTGCCACAGGGGATGACAACACAGGTCAAAAACTTAAGAATGATAGAGTGAACAGCCAATCAGCTAGAGCATTATTTGAAAAAGTATATTACCACATAAAATGCAACGTGATGACGATGTATCCGGTTCCTGAGACAGATCAACATATGTGTTTCAAAAAATATCTCTGGTGTAGTTAGGTTAAAATTGGGGATCTTGCTTATTTTTAACATCTCTCTTTCATAAGTATTTCAAATATGATGAAATCGGAGAGGGTAGCAGTATGCTTCAAGTGTGTTTTTGTTTCGAAAGCGTGTCCCATGATTTATGAACAACGTGCCTGTGGTTTGTTTCAGAATAGATGCTTGTACATGGATGGTAATGCGAAACCTATGCTCTATTTCATTACTGGGACTCTTTGATGATGTAAAATATCGATTTTCGACTGTGAAAAAAAGTACTATTTTTGTGTAAATTATGTTATTTCCTCTGTGGTTTTCCATATTGCTAAGTAGCTGCTAGCAGACTAATGGCTGTGTCCTCCAGGGACATAGCTCACATTATGCCGTGAATTGTTATGGTGGTTATAGCTATTGTAAAACCGAGACATTTTGCTAAATTTCTGAGCTTTTTGAAGATATAAGACCTGTATTTATAACCTAAAAATTGCATTTGTGAGCTTTGATTGTAATCCACATTTTATTTTCTATGAGGCAAAAAAAAGAACGTCATTGTTTACTAGGCACATAGCTCACATTATGCTCATTATAGCTATTGTAAAATTGAGACATTTGCTAGTTTACTGAATTTTTAAGCTTTGTAAAGATATAAGACATGTATATATTACTTAAAAATTGCAGTTATGAGCAGTGATTTTAATCCACCTCCTATTTTATTTGAGGCACATGTGTAGAAATCACTAAGCTCACATTATGAGGTTTATGTTTATTTTGTTATATCTATTGTAAAACGGAGACATTAGCTAGATTCCTGAGATTTTATGCTTTGTAAATATATGGGACATGTATATATTACCTTAAAATTGGACTTGTGTACTGTGATTCTAGTCCAGTTTTTTTTTATTATATACCCCGCCAGCGGGATACAGAGCCTTAAGAGGTAAAAGAAGTTTAAGCTATTCTGAACAGTTATCTGATCACTACAGTGTACAACGATTCATGTGATTTGGAAGCTCTCTCCCCAAACCATATTTTGATATTGAAATCTCAGCATGTCCTGCCCCCATGGTCTCTTTCAAAAACAGACTTGTTCTAGAAGATATTGACACAGGAATACCTTCCGCTGCTACAGGAAAGACATAAGTGGTGTAAGAAGAGGAGTTTCACTCAGGGAAATGTCATCATAGTGGTGGACCACACGGCACCACGAAATTAATGGATTTTAGGAAGAGTGATAAAGTCAAGCCAGATGACAAAGGGCTTGTGTGCATTGTTTAGCTCAAAACCAGAACCAACGTCTTAGAAAGACCCATTATCAAGCTGTGTTTATTGCTGGAGGCCCCCAAATATGTAGGACCTGAATTGAACACACACATTTCCACCGATGTTCCTTGGAGCACTTACACTGACTTTTTTTGGGGACATTTGAAGAGTTTTTGCTATGCCATGGCAGATTGTACTACACCTGAAGATGGTAAAACTAATATGTTGGTTCACATAAGCACACCCTTTTTTCCCAGGTATCTACTCTATTTAGGAGGTGAGCAGCATTGGCACAGGGGCTGGAGGTACGGTGACCACAACCAATTATAGGATGGCTTATGGTTTTGATGTTCTTTGTATACAGATTTGAAATTAGGTTGTTTTATTATTATTTATTTTTTACCTTTATTTCACCAGACAAGTTGACTGAGAACACATTGTCATTTGCAGCAACAGCCTGGAGAAGGGGGAGGGGAATGAATGAGCCTATTGAGAGATGGGGATGATTAGGTTGCCATGATGGAATGAGGGCCAGATTGGCCAGATCCTATCCAGGTCCAACAATGCTTAGCTTTAGAAGTAAACCAGCAGTGCATAACAGGGTTCTATGCTGCTTTCTTGTCATACTTTAACAAATCCGAATATAAATTATTGTATTTTACACAAGAGAAGTTTTGGTTACTTTGTTCTAGGAAGTGGAAATTGGAGTACATTGGTTTTAGCCCTTACACATAACTTATTGCTGTGCTTGTAATGTCAACACACATATCAACATTTGAAGAACAATTAAGAATAGAAAGTCTATATATAACGTACTATACGGTTATTAATTGAATGCTCCACTAATGCAATAATTTACTAACAAAGACAGGCCAAAAAGACCAAATACACAGACTTAAGAATGCACGACTGCTGGCTGATTCACAACCTCTATGTTTCCGGCTCAGATCAATAGGAGTCATGTCCAATCAGATGTCAGGAGCATAGACTAATGGAGGTGCTGTGAGTCAGATTCTTTGCTAACAGGAAAATATTACATCTTCTCTTCTGGTCTGCGCATCTCTCACTGGGGTTATGACTTGCTGATTGAGTTGCTAATGGGATGTGTTAGGAATGAAAACTGCCGTTCTATTACACATCCCATGCCTTCCAAGCAGAATGACAAGACACCTCCCAGATTCACACCTTGTCTATCACTCGGGGTTGACACGCCGATGAGGGTCATTCAATTATCTCAAGCTGATATGGGGAAGTGTTGAGTCTGAAAATCCAGCACTTCTAGACTTGATGGAAGCACTTAAAGAGCTTATTCTTATCTACAGATGCTGTGCTACTTAAGCTACCGTGAGATTTGTATATTATAAAGCTTTTTTGACCTTGACAGTGCTGTAAAAAAATGTAATTTAAAAAAATTCTAGAAGCTATTTCCACACTATAAGTTTGAAATAACACTGATATGGTAAACATATGAGGCATTAGTCTCCTATTATTTATATGAAATCGTGGTAATATGTCCATTAATTTTGCATTGTTCCTCATTTCAAAAATACATTTAATAAACATTCCAATTATTTCAAGCTCCAGGAAAACGTGTGGCCTTCACATGAAAAAATTATCTATTTGGGGTACAGGAATCTACTTTATTGGATTTCATAAGAGGTCTTACAAGACCTTTATATGTTGTGTTATATATTGGCTTAGTACTTTTACATCTGTAGAAACTACCCATTAGAAAGACATAAAAAACATTATCACACAGTCTAATGGGTAGTTTCTACAGATGTGTAACAGGAAGTTATTATGAGACAAGAATGGATACCGAAGAGCCTGGCCAAAGTCTATCTTCACACCAACAGTATTAGACTTTGAATGGTTTGAGCTACAAACAAATTAAAGACATAAAAAACATTATCACATACTCAAACATGATGTTCTTCGATGCACACATGCCACCCTACAGTAGAAGTTCTACAAGGAGACCACAGGAAGTGCAGATAGAGCTGTAACGTGGTAGGGTGCAGAATGTCAAATGTAGGAGACAGTGTCACAGGTCTTGAGTATTTAATTGAAGTGTTGCACAAACACCTTGGCACGCAGGCCGCACATAAACAGTTCTCCTACTGCGTACTTGCAGGCACTCACTTGATCTAAATAAGAAGAGCAGGGCTAAGAGCCTGACTACAACTTATATATACATATATATATATAGATAATAGACTTAGTTCACTAGTCTACAATAATACTACAGGCAACTGTCTGGCTATATAATTTGGACAACCGAAATGGCACATTGTCCACCTGAACCACATGAAACAACAATGCACAAGACACACTGGGAAAAGGTGAGATTAAATACACATGAAGGCAATCAGCACAATACGAGACAGATGTGTGATTGGGGACGGTGATCTTAGAAGGATCACTGGAACTGATGCGCACCAGCAGGGGGGGATCCAGACCGTGGCGTGAGAGGTGTTACAATAGCGTTATAATACTGTATCAAGCACAAAACTAAAACTCCACAGTTTTCACTCACTAGGTAGATAATGTCCAACACATTATATTATTATGAATTTACCATGGAATCACAAAAGATTTTTCACCCAACTGTCATCACATGTAAAAGTTTCCCCTTCCCTCCAGCCCCAGTGATTCCATATCCCATGTGTTTTTGTAGTTTTGTTATGTTCTAGTTCACCAACTCCATTTTGTGTTCTGTGTAACTGTTTCGCAGACTCTTCACCACATTATATTTACTAACCAATAGATCACCTATTTTAATCTGCCAAACTCCACAGCTGTTTCCTGGTCAGTCAGTAGTGTTGTATTTAGTCCCTATGTGTTTGGTTCAGCGTTGCTCATTGTTATAATGTCACTGTGTCTGTGTTATAGGTGTAGTTTGTATATGTTAATGTGTTACTCCTCATAGTCTGTCTTGATTTCTTAAGAATTTACCACACTACGAAGCAAGTTCAACATGCCCAGGATTTATTTTTGTTAGCCGGCTTCCATAAACCTAACAACTGCAATCTTGATAAGAGATGTCATGATGTTGGTTATCAATTCATCAAATCAAGCCAGGTATTCCCAATCTACAGTAGCGACGAGCAAATTCACATTAAAGGGGCGGTGTATGCCGCATATGTCATTCAAGAGGAGCAAACAATCATTTTGGAGAAATATGACAAATATAAAAATATAATCCAGACAAAGAAAGGAAGGAAAACGGGCAAAAAATGTCAAACTGCATTAATACCTCAGTTATAAGGCACATCCATATCATTGTCCCATCATTAAGCAGGGATGTGATTTTTCCGGATTAATCCGGAATTCCGGATTTTCCGACCTGAAAATGTGACCTACGTGAATCATGCAGATCTGTAATAAAAAGTGGGGCGGGGGGGGTCAAGAGCTGCCGGAGTGAAAATGAGGGGATATGAGGCTGCAGGGCTCAACATTAAGGCTTGTCCGCTTGTCATTGAGCTCGTAGAATCACTTTTCCGAATGGAAAAATTAATAAAAGTAAAATTAATTGTAATTTTGTTTGTTCTCAAACACGTTTTGCTGCAAGGTGGTCACATGACACAGACACACTTCTGTTTTTACACTGCTTCAAGTGCTCATTCACTGTTTATACTAAATCGACAAAAGTAGTCTAGAGCTATGCACATATAAAGGTTGTGATTTATTGCATATACATAATATACCATTGTGATATTCAAAGTTTTACTGATGTTTAATAGTTGGACAAAACAATCACATCTTTTATTAAACTGCATGACAACAATGACCGAAATAGAATGAGCGCGTGTCCAAAAGATAATTCAGAAGCATTGCGCGAGAGAATATTTATTTAAAGCGATACTTTTAATAGCATGTTCCAAAAGTTTATTTACATGCATGAATGTTGTTACGAGTCAGGGTTGAAAATTAGCACACGCGAAAAAAAAGAGTTATTTCCCGAGTATTATAATCCACAGTAGGCTATAAGTCAATGTAGAAAATATAAAGGGCAAATAATGTATTACAGATGTGAGGGATTTAATGCGAATATGATACGATTAGGCTATATAATGTTATTTTTCGTGATCGAAAAAAGTAAAACAAGTAACCATTTCACGCGTAGAATGTTAATGTTAAGAGCTCATTGGTGAAAACACGGGTGGTGGAGTTCGTTGAGTCTGACTTCATGATTGGATTCTGATAGGCGGAATTCTTGTTTGACCAGATAATCTTAAACACGCACGCACACACAAATGTAACTGTAGGATTTCGAAGTTCTCAATTGCAAACTTACTTGATTAACAACTGATTCTATGTCAAGTAGCCGACATTTCGCCATAATATGTTTTCATATTATTTATCATGTGGTATCGTTGCTGAAGAAGCATCTGCTTGCAATTTTGATGGGAGCTAATTAAAACAATGTTTTTATTATTTTCCCAGATGTTTTACAAACAGATTATTATAAAATGAATTTACAAATGTAAAATTATCTGCTGATCATATAAATATTGTGGAATAGGTTACAACAGTAAAGTTTTAGGCTTCACCTCTAAAGTGTGAAAATACCTACTATTGGACATCTAAAAGTAGCCAGATAAAAAATAGTAGTAGGACATCCAGTACACTGATTAGCACAATTTGTCAATCATCTAAAAATCATTCGTCTCACAGACTTGTCTTCACAACATGTCTTTTTTGTAATTTGCCTAATAAGACGTATAAATGATGAATTTGATGTATTGAAGAGGCAATTGCTTTTTCATTTTTGAATTCGTAGAATTGGCTGGTAAAATTAGGGCATCCACCAGCCAGTGGCTAAGTTAATTTCCCAGCCTGGTTACGATTTGAACTCCAACTGCTTGAGATGGCAACCTTAAAGTGGTAGCTAAAACTTTTATTTCACATACTATGTCTTGGTCACAGAAGTAAAAACAGATGTAGCAGTAAACCATGTTATTTCTAACTGGCAATACATCAATTATACTTGAGAATTTTGTCAAACATATTGCCTAAATAATCTGAGTGACTGTAGTAGTTATTGTTGCCAGTGACCAAAATTTCTGTTTGAGGCCCTGTTGTAAATGTGAGGGCACTTCACGTTGAATTGAATTGCTGCTTTTAAGAGCAAATGAGTTTGGTATTTTTCTAGATGGCACTTAATGCCCTGGCCAATGACCTTGGTGCCATTGCAAGAATCCCTCCCTGAAAGGGAAAAGTTAAAATGTACTTTGATACTTTGACAGATCGCTGTAAAACCTCGGTTAAAGCTGCTCATGAGACGATCATCTCTTCCTTCTAGTTATAAATAGCATCAAATAAACATGAATGAACATAAAAACAAATGTTGTTTTAACCATGGACGGAAATGCGTCCCACTGTTACACATCCACCGAATAAGTTATGTTAAAAAATATATATTTTATTTTTTAAAATCAAATAAGTTGTTCTCATGTGTCATAAAAAGTTGGATGTTGCACATCTAGCTGTAAAATAAATAAAAATGATTTTTAACAAATAAATTGTTATGGGTCCTGCTCCTATGGGGGGGGGGGGGGGGGGGTGTGAATGCTCTCAGTATATTTTCCTGCTTTTTTGTCCTTAGCCAATCACATGCCTGATTAAGGCACTACTAGTGCTGAGTATAATTGCAATTGTGTAGTCCATTAAAGCAATGGGAACTCATGACTGGATTACTAAAGACGATACAGACACAGGAGATAGTGGAATGAAAAACGAACAAAAAGAAACTGGGAAACAAGAGAAAACTGTGACAGTACTCGCCCTCTCAGGAGAAGCAGGGAAAGGTGGCAAAGCAGGAGGCACTGGCTGCAGAGCAGGAGGCACTGGCAGCGGAGCAGGAGGCACTGGCGGTGGCTCACTAACAGGGGCTGCTAGCGGGGGCCAGGCAAAAGGGGACAATGGGGGCATAGCAGACTGCTCTTGCAGCGTAGCATGCGGCTCTTGTAGCGTAACTGAAGGCTCAGAAAGCATAACTGAAGGCTCAGGAAGCGTAGGTGAAGGCTGAGGAAGCGTAGCTGAAGCTGGAGACTCTGGAAGCTTAGCGGTGGGTGAGGACCCAGGCTGTAGCATAGCTGCTGAGGACTCGGGTTGTAGCGTAGCTCTGGTGGCAGCTGAGCAGTGGCGGCCTCTGGTGGTTGTGTGGCGGCCTCTGGTGGTCGTGTGGCGAATTCTGGTGGTTTTGTGGCGAACTCTTGTGGTCGTTTGGGGACCTCTGGTGGTCGTGTGGCGAACTCTCGTGGTTTTGTGGCGCCCACTGGTGGTCGTGTGGCGACCTCTCGTGGTCGTGTGGCAACCTCTGGTGGTCGTGTGGCAACCTCTGGTGGTCGTGTGGCAACCTGGGCTAGAGACAGTGGGGCCCTGGCTTGAGGACTTGGGCCGTCATCATTGCTTTGCACAAAAAGGGCTTCACAGGCGTTCAATTGTTTTGAAAAAGGCATCAGGGCTCGCAAGAAAGTCCAGGAAACGCCAGGACCGTCTCCTAAAGTTAACTCAGCTGTGGCATCGGGGCACCACCAGTGCAGAGCTTGCTCAGAAATGGCAGCAGGCAGGTGTGAGCGCATCTGCACACACAGTGAGGCAAATAATTTTCATGAGCTGAACTGTGAGCAAATTGTGTTGGATTTTAGTTTGCATCGCCAGCTGTAAGTCTTGCTCATTGATTTGCATGAATGACGGCAAAACCTCTTGCCATGAGAGATTCCAAGTCACAGTTCAACTCACGTAGCACAGTGTTCGTGGTTTGACTGGTTGAGTCTGTTTTCCGAATATTACAACGGCCGGACACCCGAACGGTACTGTCTTTTAAACAATTTTTTAAATAAACTGTCTGTACACTTACAAATTTCTCAATGCTTTGGTTTGCATGTAGGGACCCTCATTATGCTACTGTGGAAGTGTGGTGCTATTTTAAGCCTTGTTATTGGTATTAAATAGCGATTTATATTTACATCCATGCATCCAACACAACTAGCGTTATAAGGTTATTTTCAGTTCGCACTAAAACTGGGCACATTCAATTAGCATGAAAACATATCCCAGAGAATGGTCGACTCGGTATCAATGTGTTATTAACACCTAGGTTCATTTTGCGCAGGAGTTGTCCTTTGATGACAAGGTGCATCACCAGATTTTCAAAACACACGGGGCTGGGTGATTGCATGTGTTAAATTAAATTAGCTATATTTTATTTGGGCTATTACATTAGTTGTAAGAACAGCGCAAATTAAAGTAAGTTTATGTTTCTGATGACGGACCACATTAGGTTGAAATACAAAAGACAATCGATTTTATTTCTATATCATATGTTTTCTTTTTTAAATTCAAATGAAATGAATCCTGCACTTTGACAGCGCACAAGTGTGTCAATTGAACAGTTTAAAAGATTCAGGGATAAACACAGACGTTCTACAAACCTTATAAATGGATGTCGCCATGTGTTTTTTCCATGGTAATGTACCAATGGTGCAAGGTGCTTAAACCACATATGCAAACAACAACATAAGCAAACAATTATTTACAGTTAGAAATTTGTGTTTGCATTTACATTCACATGCTTAATTCATTCATTTAAGCTTTTTCATGGTTACGGCAAGGGGTGTTGCTTTTGCCCCTAACTATGCTAATGTATTCATGGGGTCAGCCCTATGTTCCCAAACCTAAATGGTCCCACAGCCCTATGTTCCCACATTTCTAAGACATTTTCAAAATTAGGTCTTGTGTTCCTATATTTCTCTTCAATTTAAACCCGATCCTCCCCGCGCACTATACCCGGTGGCGCGCTATATGGAATGTTTTTTACACAAGATAACTATAATCATTATTTTTGTTCTGTACTGTTGTTATAGACCAGCTATTGGGATATGAAATAAATTCTGGTTCAACATGTATTTCAATATTCAAACATGCCTATACGTTAATAAAGTGAATTTTTCATGTCTGAATAGCCCAGTCTCACGAAAATAAACACCAACTATATAGTGTCTGAATAAATATCAACATGTCAAATATCAAATAGGCTAATTGTACTTGAGTAAAAAACCTCCCATAGGCAAATCAAACTATACAAACTGGACAATTTCCGTATGTATCGCTAAAGTACAATTATTTTATTAAATACTTGTTCAATTGTGTCGATAATTTAATTTAATTTAGTTATATGTACTCCTCCAGCTCAATACTCAAACAACAATGGCTTTTTGTTATACATTATCTAAATTAAATAGATCAAGCTACTCCTGCAGCATCAAAAATAAAATAAAAAATAATCTGATACAAATTTATGATAAAGGAAATGTGGGAACAAAGGGCCTAATTTTGGAAACAAATCTTAGAAATGTGGGAGCTGTGGGAACATAGGGTCTAATAAAAAACTTGGGACCATAGGGCTGTGGGAACATAGGGCTGTGGGAACATAAGGCATGCTCCCCTATTCTTCAAGGAGCACTGGGAAGAGATTTATATTCATGATGTTTAAAAAAAATCCATATCCCCATCATGTCTTTCTTTGGAAAAGATATAGAGATGATATTCTGTGGAATGGCACAGATATTCCCCTCACAGTTTCTCTCTTAACTCATCAGATCCAAATTTAAAATTGACAGCAGAGAGAAATCTAGAAAGGATCAACGTTTTAGACATTACCATTTATAAAAACGTAGATATTTTGGAAACTACTTCAAGCCGCAGAGTATAACACAATTTTACGTGCTGACACCTCATACAAAGGTATAACACTCCTCATGCAAAATATGGCAGTTGGTCAAATCCTTAGACATAACTGCAGTACCGCAGTGCCAATAAATACTAATGTTTTTTTGAAACACCGCGCATGCAGAAGTCACCGTTCACAAAGCACTTCTCAGCTCACCTTGCAAATGTTGATTCCATCGCTGTGTTTATTATGTCAGCTTGCAGAACACTGGGGACTGGCAAAAAATCATCCGGGGCAAGCCGGGGTCTAGTGTCATCCGGGGCAAGCCCGGGTGCTGTTAATGACAACATCTGCATACATGGAAGTCTGGGAAAAATACTAATTAAAACATTCATTTTCACAAATAAAATGTTGGCAACTGTTTTATAACTGCAGTGAAAGCCACTCGGCCTTGTGACTTTCCACACTGCTGAAGTGTGCGGTTAGTCCCTGGCAACGCACAGTCGGGAGTGTGTTAATGCTTACATTTTGCACTCCAAAAGGCCATGTAGCTTAGTTGGTGTAGCATGGTACTTGTGATTCCCACAGGAGCCAATATGAAATAAAATGCACTCACTACTGCAAGTCGCACAGGATATAAGTGTATGCTAAATTATGTAATTCTCTTCCACTGTTTTAAAGCTGATGTATAGTTTTGTTTGCTGTTCATTATTTATTAACGATTTACATGTACATTTGATCTAGTAGAATTCTGCTATAGCCGATACTATGAAAACAAAGTATATAGAATTGGTAACAAATCCATTTGAAACATTTGGTATTTGTGCTACAGAATGGCATAATTCTTCCACATCCGTAGATATTATCCATGTGTGATAAACAAGGGCATGAAACATTATTATGACACGTGTGAATCTCGAAGGGCCCGGCCCAGGTCTTTTCATTCTCAAAAATATCTGGAGTGTTTGAATGTTTTGATTGACAAACAATTGAACAATTGAAACAGTTGAAATATATTTATGAAACATGAAGATTCACTTGAACATGATGCTCTTTGACGCTCACAAGCCACACAGCAATAGAAGTCATGGAGTTCTTCTACCAGAAGATCACAAGTAATCCCAGGACATATTGTCTATACTACTGTATCAACCTGACATAGTTGATGTCAAAATCTACACACAGTTTCACTGACTAGGTCCTTTAAATTGTAGCTATTTCTTTTTAATACAGTAGTTATTTTTAAATACATTGTTAATCAAGTTATTGGCAGAGCACCTTTTCACAGGAGGACAGAATAGCAGTTTACCCCATTTCAGAAAACATATGAAACCCTCCCTACCTTTCAAATTATAACTAAAATAGTTACACAACAACCTGTACTATATTCAAAACATTGTTAATAGCACAGCAGGTTCAGAGAGGAAAATGTAGGTTCATTTGTCCCCATTGGTTTGTCATTCCAGTTTAGTGTTGGAAGTTGGTTGTTGGGCCCGGGCAAGTGCTTTGAGCAACCATTTTCTCTCCTTCCGTTATGACTGGACGGCTCAGAGATCATGAATTTACCACAGTAGTCTTTACAATGGTTTGGGCGGTGTCGTAGTTGCCTGGTTTTCTGAGTTGTGGCTGGGTTTATCTGCTGGTTTGGGTGAGGTGTGCTACCCAGCTATGGGGACCCCGTTTCAGGTGATGTATTGTCGGCTTTTCGTTTCAAACTCTTCTGTTCCCTATACTTTTCGTGTCACGTTAGTTTTATTATGGTCCTTCACTGCTGCTGTGGGGGTATTTGTAATTTTGTTGGTCGAATGACTCATTATTATAAGATGGTGTCGAAATTTTTAGCAATGGTTGTGTGGTATCTCTCTTGCAGTTGTTACTATGTAGCTATTTCTGAGTCGCGAGTTTCACCATAGATGTCTGCAATTGTTAGGGATTCACGTCTTACAACTAAAATGTCAAGTAGAATAATGCTCTGGAACTGTTTTTTTACTTATATTTTCATATACTAATTTGTGGACATGTCTTTTCATGACATTAGTTGTTTCATGCTACATTTAGCGCAGGCTTTTCTACATGTATGAAAATAAAGTTGAATCTTTCTGTCAGGAATTACAAAGTAATGTAGTTCCTGTTCCAGATATAATAATAGAAGTCTGTGATTACTCTGGAGTTATGCATATTGACCCTCATTTATCAAACATGCGTAGAAACCAGTGTACAGAAATCATCTTACGACAAGTCTTACATGTAATTTACAAAACATTCGTATCACTCCAATTCCAGCGTACGAATGAACGGGTGTTGATAAATCAGACGGTTGAAAACAATCGTAATTTAAATATCACGCCCACATATATGCACAGATTAGAGGCCTCGCCCTTAGAATTTATGACATGGATAAGCGAAGTCCAGCAAAGAAAATTATAAAAAGAAACGCTCAGGTCTCAGGTGCAGTCCAACCGCTTGGTTTTAATTGGAAGTTTAAAATCAGGCATCGATTGTTAAAGGAAAATGTGGTGTTGATTAAGGTTACTGCTACAGTCATTGAAAACTATTAACGAGAGCCTGAAGTGCATTTCAAATAAATTAATGATTTCCACTAAACACTAAAAAAGTTGTATTTTTGAAATAGTGGGGTGAAGTCAGCTAAATTGGGCCATTGGATAAAATGGGCCAAATAATGTTGTAGCGTCATATATTTTTATATCTTTACAGCAAATCAGTGATCTTGCTTTGTTGCTTCAACACTTGTGAACTTGTAACAATAGTTTGGATTGGTCTGAGTTTTTTTAGGCAGGCAGGGCAGAAAAATTACATTAGATCTCATGCAAAGCTTATTTGATGGTATTATAAGCCCTTTACCAAAAAGTGGGCCATTTTAGCTGACCCTAGCTTTCTTACCCAAGATAGCACTTATTATATTAGAAGCTCAGAATAAGATCCTGTCTCCTTCGTAGAGCCCCCAATGTTGGCTGTTGTGGCCACTGATCTTCATTGAATGGCACTGTTCTCCAGCGCAATATCGTGGAGAATCCCACATGACATAATTATGTTGCAGGCCTGCTCTGGGGTGTATAGCAATCCCTCCACCCCACCCCGCTTACCCAAGACAGAGCCATCTGCCCTTGACCAAACCGATCACTTTATTGTGGTTCGTGTGCATGTGTGCGCACTGTTGAACCTGCGCTCCTGCTTGTTTGGGGATTTGCAAGCGCGTGTAATAAGGTACTCAGTCAGGGCATAACCTTTGTCACCAAGAGAAATCACATCCATCCGTTTCACCAAAAATCTATGTTGAACTATTATAATAATTGTACGAGGGCGTAACTCACCGAGGAGATGACTCCTCCTGTAGCCTTGTTCAAACACTGCAGTTTAAAAAAATTAGAGTTGTGTGTCCCGGCCACCGGGCTACCATATTCAAAACAAACATCCTGGCATCACATATGATCTGAACATTGATTGAATTAACGTTTTTGCGATTAAAAAATGCGTAATCATTGGATGGTGGCTACAGACGCAGTACAATCAATCAGTGTATTCGTCACAATCACATTTGGAAACCCATCTCAAAAAATTGTCTTTTAATCATAGCTTGAATATACCAGAAAGGGACTTCATAGCCGCCAAAATTGCTGGCATACTTCGACTATTGTTGGCTATGCTATACCAGACCTGTCCCCGATCTCCCGCTGAAAGGTCCCAGTGCGCATTAAGGTCCTCTAACAGAGCCAGATCTGCCATCTCTTCAACTTCAGGACTGCCAAAGTGCCTGTTTTAATAGGCGACTGAATAAACATTTCACCAATCACATACAGTACATATATTTATGTATTTATTATTTGATTTAAATTTGGTTTGCCTAATTTGAGCTCTCATATTCTAGGCAACCTCGAAATGAAAGGGAAAAAATATACCACTTAATAGCAATGTGGCGTATACAATTAATTTGGAATTCTGAAATATAACTTCCAATATGGGGTAGTTGTGATGCATACACATTCATCAATGATCGCTGATTCAACAATTCACTGAACCAGGTGGTTATACCATGAACACCGCCAGTCACACTAGAGAAATTGCGTACACGATGTCAGACCAGACGTGAGCTTTTATCGCAGCCTACGCTCACATTCAAATTGATAAATCCCTTGCTTTGCATAGGAATCGGCGTACGCTTAATAAATGAGGGCCAGTATGTCTACATTAGTTTGCATGGGTTATCACTATGTAAACCGTATTCTTTCACACTATTTTCCCCTAATGTGTATTGGGTCAACATGTGTTACCTGCAATCAGTGGTTCCCTACAGCGTTTACTGCAGACTTTTCTATTGTGGTGTGTTGTTGTGTGGTGTAAGGGTTTGTGTATAGATACTAATGTGTGAATCCTGAAAAATGTGTTCTTTTGAACAAATGTTTTCAGTGATCTGTATGTACTGACTTACTGCTCTTAAAGATTCGGTCCTGTGGATGAACTGAACTGATTGATTCAGTTCACTTTAGTGATTCAGAATGCCCATCACTACTGGATAATCTTGAACTTGATGCATAAGTCATTCCTATTCATGTTTTAAATAATTGCATGGTTTATTGGTGGGAATCGTTAACATTTTCCTAATTCCCTTTCAAAATGTTGTTCAAAAGACAATCCCGCATTCCATTTTAACCTCTTAAGGATCAGCTTCCCGCTAAAGGTGGATTAGAATCACTGCTCACAAGTTCAGATTTTACTGTGGAACCAACCAAAATAATTTATTGATTAAAAAAAAATAGTGTACTCCAAATCAAGGTTTCAAAATCATTGGCACCCTTAAAGATTATTTTAAATAACATCTACCTAAATTAAACCAGAAATTAAATTCCACTTATTTAAGTTAATCTAAGTTTTATGGAACTATATTTAGACATTACGTCACTTACTGTTCCACTAGGGTATAAAAATTTGGTAACACGCATGCAATAGCCCTTTGTCATCCAACACAATGAAGAAAACAAAATAACTGGCCATTTAAATAAGACAGATGGTCGTAAACCTTCATAAATCTGGGAATGGCTACAAGAATATCCACAAACATTTCATTATTCCACTGAGCACCTAGGGGAATAATAAAAAAAAGGATATCAAACAGTTGAAAACCCTACGGGTAGATAACGCAAATGCATTTTGACCCCCAGGACAGGAAGGACGATAGTGAAAGAAGCAACAAAATTCCCAAGAATCACTGTGAACGAATTGCAGGCCTTTGTGGTGTCTTGGAATCACCAGATTTCAAAAAGCACCATTAGACACCGCCTTTACAAACATGGCCTCTTTGGAAGGGTTGCCAGAAGAAAGCCCTTTCTGACCCCTAGACACAGACGCAAGCACTTGGAGATTGCCAAATGTAATTTAAGTTATGACTGGAAGATTGAACATTTTGGTCAGATACAGCATTGGTATGTTTGGCGTTGAAACAGAGATGTATACAAGAGGCACCTCATACCCATGGTGAAATATGGTTGGTCAGTGATGTTTCGGGACTGTTTTAATTCCAGAGGTCCAGAGGCACTGGTCAAGATTGATGACATAATGAATTCCACCAAGTATCAGGCAATTTTGGCTGACAATCTGGTTGCCTTTGCCAGAAGGCTGGGACTTGGCCATTTTGCATAACATGACCATGAACAGATTGAACCAGACACACAAGTAGCTATTAGTCTTTACTCACCAAATAGCCAAGTGTTACAATCTTGCTCCTGTAGGAGAGGGACCTGACACCCCACTTTTCAAAGGCCCCAGGAGGCCAGCAAAAGAGATATGGGATCGAGGGTGTGAACAAGGACACAGACACAGTACTATTGTAAAAACAGTGCTGTATTTGTGCCACACTATAAAAATATTATTACAAGGGAGAATGGGAGGCTAGATGGGACCAAAGCAAAGAAATAAATATAAAGACCCTGCCCCTAACCTGTCACAGACAGACTAGACACCCAGATAGACAACATACAGAACACATAAGCCCGACCAAAGGACACATAGTACCTGGGAAACGTAACACCTATATCCCAAACAAACAATACTACCTGGCACACAAATGAGGCGTCCTATAATTTTCAGGGAGCGGTCCGTCCAGATCTAACTAGTAAGGATAGACAAGGGAGTATCCCTACGGGTAGTGTATACTCCGGAGCAGCTCTAGTCTATACCCAACTCCCTGTGAACAAAGGAATAAAGGTAGTTAGCCCAAATGATAACAGATACAAATACACACAGAACACCAAAGCTGCTCCCTCTTGCTGCTACAAAGACAATAGTACAAAATCTCACAATTACTTTCTAACAATATCACAAAAAAAATGTACTGACATCAACTTTCTAATCCCACACAGGGTACAAGCAGCACATCAGCAGGGAGAAAGAGCTACAGTACTATTAATTAGGCCTAAAACTCACGTACTGACTAAGCACAACCTCTCACTCAAACATAATCACTGAATAATAAAAGCCATCCAAACACAAACTCAAACTCCAAAAAGTGGCCTCAACCACAAAATACAGACCAGAGCAATAGCCCTTACTTACAACCTGAGAGAGACTTCTTCTTCTTGGGGTTAATGGCGGATCGCAATCAACTTAAAGGAGAATTCCGGGCGATTTCAAAACGTAGCTCTGTTGTTTGCATATCAGAAGTGCTGTCCGTAGCGTTAATAACTCAAACAATCTGTATTGCCAAAACCGTGTTTACCTTTTGCTGCCGATAGACAACCATTACGCATTTACGGGGCAAGTTAAAAAGCGTGCTTTGAGCCACTAAACATGTTCAAAATGTAATTACTAGTCCATATCGATTTGCACTGATTCCTTATAATAAACACAGCGAGTTTGAACAAATAAGTTAATGTACATACCTCCGTTTATTTCCCATTTTCCAGTGAAGTCCACACTAGTCGATTGTCGAAGTCATACAGTTCAATATTCCAAAACATATTTTTTCCCCCAAAAAAACTATTTGCGGTGGATATATCCATAAACTACTTTGATCGGGTTAATAATTATTTATTACTATTGAAGTGGTATGTTGAAACTTGAACATTCCTAACTATTTTGTTTACTGCCCCATTCCCCTATGTATTATGCCTAATGCTACAAGACTAGTATACAGGTATTTAGGGAAATTGTGAATATTAGGATTTTATTACTATAAATATTAGCTGTATTTCTTATAGTATTTTTCATTTGCTCATTGATTACTTATTTTTGGGATAGTGCTCAACACTTCAGGCAGGTAGAGTACATGCTATGGAGTTGAGTTGGATAGGCTATAGTAATTTTGGGCTACAGCTTTTTAAAACCTAACATTTTGACAGGAATTTGACAGGGACTAAGGCCGGATGTCCACTGAACACGTTGAATGCGTTGCATTGCGCCGGAAGTCATTCAGTGTCAATGGAGAGATCCGCAAGGATCCGTTTGCCTTGCGAGCTTGCGATGCAGTGCATTTTGTGTGTCGCATACGTTCAAATTATCCAACTTGTGCGTTGCGACCCTGTGCCGTTGTACAACTGGAAGTTAACGTTCCCACTAGAACGAGTAGCACAACACGAGAGTAACGATCTTGCCTTGCTGAAGCAATTGTGCTTCAAGTCTGCACTATGTGGATGCATATATCCGGTAAAAAGTAACGTGCCCTAAAATCTGACGTTGTCAGTGGACATCTGGCGTAATGGATAACTAAGTATTGGATACAAAAAGAATGTCAAATAAAGTCAAATATAAGCAATTTAGAAATTAAAACGCCAACATGTCGGCCTTCTTCAGTTTCAAAATATTTTTACATAAAACCTCACTCAGACTGTTCTACTTTCCCTCTTCTCAATGACACACACAGAACATGTTATCCGAATCTTATGAAACCAAGTAATACAGTCATTTCCTCTGCAGTCTTACAGAATATTAGAGGAGTAGATCATGTTTCAACTGATGTAATTACAGTTTTTCTCGATTGGTTACACACATTTTCTGAAAGCATGCCTCATCTCTCACAACTCTACACACAAATAAAAAAACACACACAATGGGCAAAACCTCTAAATTCTCCTGCAAAATGAAACTTTACATTCAAAACAATTATCTCTTTTCAAAATGGTATTTTGTTTTCAAATGACACACACAAACCATCATATGATTAGACATTTATAAGAACCAGTTGAACACTGATGTGCTCAATGTAAAACACTATGATGAATGTAAACACTTCTACTTCATCATTATGACTTTGCCTCAGCCGTGGTCGGTGGATCTTAATTGGGGAGGATGGGCTCGTATTACGCTCAGGACCGGAGTGAATGGAATGGTGCGCAACGCACAAAACCCAGTGTTTTTTCGTTTTGCACACTGGGTTTTGTGCGTTGCGCACCATTCCATTTTCTCCGGTCCCGAGCGTAATACGAGCCTGTCTTCCCTAATTAAGATCCACCGACCGCGGCTGCTTTTCCTTTTTATTGTTCAGTGTTACACTTACTACAGACAGTACATACATAAGTGTGTTGTAAAATATTTGAGAATATTGTTTCTATACTCAGAACACAAATACACAGTAACAAATATATTTCATTTTTTCCACAAAAAACAATGTACATCCCAACCAACACAAAGTTGCACATACAGTGGTCTACATGCAAAACAACAGAAAAATGGACTGTATACAGTTACAATAAAAACAAAAACAATGTACACAGTGTACATCCTAAACAACACTACACTGTAGTACTGCAATTTTCTAATGAGAGTAGATTTCTAACCTATTTTCCTTTTGGAAAGTCTGGATGATGGATGCTACAGTGTACCTGCTCAAATTTGGCTGTACTGTTTGCCCAGCCTCCCTCATTGTTAGACCATGGTCAACCAAATTGGCTCGGATCTCATCAGAGATTACGGTCCTTGGCCTTCCTCGTCCTCTTACTCTCACTCCTCTGACTCTGCCTCTGTTTCCAATTATTGCATCCATTGCTCCAAAACAGAAGAGCTCACATGTTGCCCTTTTGTGCTAAAGCTCTGATTGCTAATTTTAAAACTGTGTGACAGTTGTTTGCCCATGTGATGAGTCAGTGTGCATATTTGAATGGCAGTGTGTTCCTTGTGAAACAAGAGATTCAAGTTAAACTTTAAAACCAAGCCAACGTTCAAGCTCAAGGTGCATTTCAAGTAGCACCATCCATCGCTGTCTGAATGAAAATGGGCTCCACGGTAGAAGACACAGGAAGACTCCACTTCTAAGAAAGAAACACAAAAAAAGCCTGACTGGAGTTTGCCAATATGCATGTAAGCCTCAGTCCTATTCAGAGAATGTCCTTTGCACAGATGAAACAAATGTAGAGCTTTTCACTAAATAACAAGAACTATGAAAAAAAATGAATCTTTCAAAGAAAAGAACACTATCCCTACTGTGAAACTGCAGCCTCTGGCACTGGGTTCCTTGAAATCAAACCAATAAGGCGTTTTGGAGCAAAACGTACAGCTAGGTGTCAGAAAGCTGCGTCCCATCAAACATCTGTGAAAGGAGCTGAATCTCACAGTCTGGAAAAGGCATTCATCAAAACTCAGAGAACCACTGGTCAAGAAGTGTACAAGTGTACAATGCTTGAATGCAGTCATTCTATCCAAAAGCTGTGCCATTAAATATATTAGGTTACGGGTCCCAATATTTTGTCTGTGCCATTTTCATTTGTTTTAATATTTAAAGTAATATGCACATTTTCTGTTCAAATGAATATCAAATAAAGAATGGTGGATACCAAATACCTACTTAGTTCAGAAATAGTTTTTTTGTAAAGTGGAAGGGTACCAATAGTTTTGGCACATCTGTATGTTACTATGATCTCAAAGTCATAGGCAATTAATGGTTTTATTTGCATTGTTGTTTTCTTGAGCAGCACTCATCTGTACATTGCTAGTACTTTTATTGCATTTAGGCTAAGTCAAGTATACTCACTTCTACCCCTTTTCGACCAAACCTGGCTCCGGTTCTGAACTGGTGCTGGCAGGGCCATTTCTATTCCTTTCAGAATAATAGCTTTCAATTTAATTTGTTGCAATAATCATTGTGAATTAATTTCAAAGCTAGTGAATTGTAACCAAATGCAATTGTATTTTGTGTAAAGAAACAATAAGAGTATGTGATAAAAAACACGTAACATGTTTTCAATAATAATATTTAATTACAAACAGTAACAAATATGTTTTACACAGAATATTGATTGAATATATTGTCAGTGTCTCACGTTAAGACATGATTACATATGAAAAACATTCACTAGTCTAGTTTATCCAACAATACACACATTTTAGCAACACATGAATATATACACACTATCTATGCACTGAATTAACAATGATTATTGCAATGAATTACGAGCACTATTATTTTGAAATGTAAAATCCGAGTTTATGTTGCCGGCATAATATAGTGTTGCCAAGCAAACATGTCAGCTCCGGTCCTAGAAACGGCCCTGGGTGCTTTGAAAGCAAAAAAATGTACATCCTAAGCGATTAAAGACTATTTGTCCATTGTTCATTTCTAAAGAAACCGGACAATGTATAAAAAGCTCCATTAGCTTGTATCTCACGTTATGGCCCCGTAGCAGCCATTATGTGATAATATGCTAACTATTGTGTCATAACTACGCAACTTATTGTTGCACAGTAGAGAAATTACCGTAAAGCTCAGGAGAAGCTCGCAGGCAATCGGGGGACATGGAGGCATACAGTCAAAATGGCAAAATAATGACTTAAATAAAAAAAAGTTGCTAATGCACAACTCCTACTCACGCTCTCCTTTCTCTGCAAGAGGCAACATTCTGCATGAATCAGATATCTCTAGGCATGGCTAAGATAAGAATTCCAACTTTCAGAGATGTTGCTCACGTCACACGTTCACTCACGTTCAGTGCTTTGCATGGTGTTTAGGTTTCCCTAGCGTGAGGTGTCGAGCATTGTAAAAATGTCAGTGTGAGGAATCGTTGTTTGGATTGTGAAGACTTCCCAGGATCTCGATATTACAGTTGTGAAAAGTGAGTCTTTTAAGTTCTGTTGTGAATGTATACGCTCAGTCTTCTGTTTTCTTGTTTAGTGTCCGTGCCACTAGTAAGAGCAAGTAGGATATTAGGGTTACAGAGATATATTCACTTCAAGCATTCCCTGCAACCTGTCATCTGTCCGTCTTCTGGGGAAGTATCAATAAAAACACCATTTGTACCATCTGTCATCTACTGCCTCCGGTCTCTCTCCCTCATCCCCTACTACTCACCGTGACAGAGTGCTCAACCTTAAACAAGGGACTACAAGACCTACAGCAGAGAGCTTTTCCCTGGCTCAGGCAGGAGTTCGTTTCAGGGGGACGCAGGCTGCTCACCCTCTCTTTTTGCCCAACGTGGAGAGAGAGTAGCCTGTAGAGCGGGTTCGTCTTGCCTCCATGCGGGACGTGGATGATTCGGACCGGTTTTCCAATGAGGAAGAAGAGGAAACCAAGGAGGGATTTGACCCAAGGGGTTTAGAAAGATTTGGTTTAAAATATGCTGATTGGGACTCTATAAAACACTTTTATGGCGATGTGGAAAGTTCAGAGGAGGACGAGGAGCATTTCACTTCGGAGGAGGACTGGGGTCTCCCCAATTACCTTTTGGGGAGAGGCTATGAACAAGGCGGACAGGCCCCAACACAGAAAACTCCACAACAGGCCAAGATGGCCTCCTACGTACTATCTAATATGGCCTCCGCTCCATCCAAGATGGCCGACCAGTTTCCTAAGATGGCCGCCACCATCCTTCCCAAGATAGCCTACGCCCTTGCCAAGATGGCCGCCAATGCCCAGCCCAATATGGCTGTCTCCCCTCAGCCACAGTCACCTGCTCTCTCCTCTCCAATCCTACAAAGCATAAATGACATTTTAATGACCGACCCTGAAGTGGATGAACTGTGACTTGGAATCATCAATGTCTAGAGGTTTTGTGGTCATTCATGAAGATCATTGAGCAAGACTTACAGCTGGCAATGCGAAAACACAAATTGCTTACAGTTAAGCTCACGTAGCACAGGGTGTGGTTTGACTAATCAAGTCTGTTTCCGAAGATGGCGGCTGCCTTGTAGACACAAACGGTAATGTATTTTAAACTATATTTCTAATAAACTGTCTGTACACTTACAAAGTTCTCAATGCTTCGGTTAGCATGTAGGGACTCTCATTATGCTACCGTGGAAGTGTGGTTCTATTTTGAGCCTTGTTAGTGGTCTATAATAGCGATTAGTTTTTACTTCATCTATGCTCACACCACTAGCGTTATAAGGTAATTAAAACTGGGCACATTGGATTAGCATGAAAACATATCCCAGAGAACGGTTGACTCGGTACCAATGTGTTATTAACCCCAAGGTTAATTTTGCGCCAGAGTTGTCCTTTAATGGAAACCCTATCCAACAGCTGGTGTGTTAGTGTTAAAGAACTTGGAAATGGACCAGTGTCTCCGCAGCCCAATAGCCTTGGATATGGAGAATAGTGACTTGGGGTTATACATTTTTATTTGCTGTGAGTTCCCACTCCTTGTTTAAAGGGATAATAACATCATTGCTTTTTGTGGCCCGAATCCCCACACTTTCTAGTTTTTTAAAAGTGTGGTCGAGGGAGCTTTGATACCAATGAGGTGCAAAGGCTCTGGATATTGGCCTACTCAAACTGGCTGGCAGTAGCAGCCACTGAACAATCTCCTGTAACTATCCCCATGGGTACAAAGGTAAATCAAACGTACAACTTCCAAATTGCTATTAGAACTATAAGGCTCGTATACTGTACTGTGTTCTGGCAGGACAGAGTCTTTTCACACACAAATAAGAAACACATTTGGAAGTTGACTAATAAACAGAACCGTTAATGGTTTTATGGAATGACAACATGGTAAACATGCAAAATGCACACATCACATCTACACCACCCCCCCTGCTGAACTAAACATCCCCCAACCCTGTACAAACACGAATTTTAAACACTATGGATAACATCTGGAAGACAGAATCCCAGTAGTCCCTCAGCTTAGGGCACAGAAAAAATGGATGATAAATGTGACATGGGGAGGCATGACATCTGGTAAAGGTACTTTATTTGTCACATACATGTAGCGAAATTCATTCTCTGCATTTAAACAATCCCTCAAGGGAGCAGTGGGCAGCCATTTACAGCGCCCGGGGGCCAACTCCAGATGTAAGCCAGTGCTGGAGAACCTAACCTGCATGTCATTGATGGTGGGGGAAACCGGAGCACCCAGAGGAAACCGGGTGGGAACATGCACACAGACACAGGGAGAACATCCAAACTCCACATAGAAAGGCTCAGGATGACCAGGGTTTGAACCCAGAACCTTCTTGCTGTGAGGCCACAGTGCTATCCACTAGGCCACCATGCATGCCCAAATATCAATCACAGTAGGGTAAATTGCAGACAGTTTGGACTTGGAAAATTGAACCCTATGCACCACTTTAAACCTTGTAAGTCCTCGATGGGCAGAGGATATACAGTAGTAGCTATCTATCGCCTCACCTCACTACCTTTCCATTAATTCAACACCCTTTTCCTTTCATCAGGCAGATTTAGTTTTGTTGGTGGAGTGTTTTTCAAAACCCATAATACATTAATATACCTAAGAGATTACTGCTTTCTGACTGGGCATAAGAGTCAATAGAGTTTCCCAGGCCTGGTTTGAAGGTATATCGGGAAAGTCAGGAAATTGGGAGGAAATTAAATATCTTACCTGGAGGTAGAGGAAAAAGTGAGATGGGGGAAAGTGTTTAGAGGCCAGATCAGGAAAGCTAGAGAAAATAACATTGTCATAAAGGTCATGAAAGGTCTTAATACCTTTTCCAGAGGGAGAAAGCATTGTCAATAAGGGAGGGGGGATATGTGATTTTTGTCAATAGGGCCCATAATGGATGCAGAGAATTTGAAATGGTGCCAGAACTGCTACCAGTTCTTTAGTGTGGACTGTACTACAGGATTACCAGTGTAGCGAGATGGGGAGAGCAGAGCAAAGTAAAGCCTTCCCAAGCAAAAAATAAGTATATTTAAATAAACTTGAAATGTATTTTATTTACCCTAAATATATTTCTAATATATTATTTTGGTATGTATATTTTGAAAATATATTTCAAATATACTTAAATATATTGAATACATACTTATGGTTAAACATAAGTATACTGAAAGTACAAAAAAAATAAAGGGAAGACTAAGATAACACATCCTAGATCTGAATGAATGAACTGATCATATTAAATACTTTCGTCTTTACATAGTTAAATGTGCTGACAACAAAATCATACAAAAATGATCAATGGAAATCTAATTTATCAACCCATGGAGGTCTGGATATGGAGTCAAACTTAAAATCAAAGTGGAAAACCACACTACAGGCTGATTCAACTTTGATGTAATGTCAGTAGTATGAGGCTCAGTAGTATGTGTGGCCTCCACATGCCCGTATGACCTCCCTACAACACATGGGCATGCTCCTGATGAGGTGGCGGATGGTCTCCTGAGGGATGTCCTCCCAGACTTGGACTAAAGCATCCACAAACTCCTGGACAGTCTGTGGTGCAACGTGGCATTGGTGGATGGAGTGAGACATGATGTCCCAGATGTGCTCAATCGGATTCAGGTCTGGGGAACGGGCGGTCCATAGCATCAATGCCTTCCTCTTGCAGGAACTGCTGACACACTCCAGCCACATGAGGTCTGGCATTGTCTTGCATTAGGAGGAACCCAGGGCTAACCGCACCAGCATATGGTCTCACAAGGGGTCTGAGGATCGCATCTCGGTACCTAATGGCAATCAGGCTACCTCAGGCGAGCACATGGAGGGCTGTGCGGCCCACCAAAGAAATGCCACCCCACACCATTACTGACCCCAGCGCCAAACCGGTCATGATGGAGGATGTTGCAGGCAGCAGAATGTTCTCCATGGCGTCTCCAGACTCCGTTACGTCTATCACATGTGCTCAGTGTGAACCTGCTTTCATCTGTGAAGAGCACAGGGCACCAGTGGCGAATTTGCCAATCTTGGTGTTCTCTGGCAAATGCCAAACGTCCTGCACAGTGTTGGGCTGTAAGCACAACCCCCAACTGTGGACGTTGGGCCGTCATACCACCCTCATGTAGTGTGTTTCTGACCGTTTGAGTGGACACATGGACATTTGTGGCCTGCTGGAGTTCATTTTGCAGGGCTCTGGCAGTGCTCCGCCTGCTCCTCCTTGCACTAAGGGGGAGGTAGCAGTCCTGCTGCTGGGTTGTTGCCCTCCTACTGCCTCCTCTACGTCTCCTGATGTACTGGCCTGTCTCCTGGTAGCGCCTCCATGCTCTGGACACTACGCTGACAGACACCGCAAATCTTCTTGCCACAGCTTGCATTGATGTGCCATTCTGGATTATCTGCACTACACGAGCCACCTGTGCGGGTTGTAGACTCCGTCTCATGTTGAATGTGGCACTTTCAGAAAGTGCTGGTATTTTCCAACACAACCCTCCTAATGTATTAAAGAGAATGGTCTGAAAAAGATGAAGCTATCCAGTGAGCAGCATTTCTCTGGGCAGAAATGCCTTGTTGAAGGCAGAGGTCAGAGGAGAATGGCCAGACTGTTTCTAGCTGATAGACAGGCAACATTAAGTCAAATAACCACCTGTTACAATGAAGGTATGCAGAAGAGCATCTCTGAACGCACAACATGTCAAACCTTGAAGCAGATGGGCTACTGCAGCAGAAGACCTCATTGGAGACCACTCCTGTCAGCTAAGAACAGCAAGCTAATGTCTCCATATTAATAACCAGGTAGGTGCATAGCTGATTGGGTGGGCAGTTATCAGGTTTGAACTAGCATTCCAGATTAGTGCAAGGCAAAGGGTATGTTCAAGCTAAATTTAACTAGAGACATCTTTCAGCTTTAACTACATGGATTATGAATCAAATGTCTGGAAATAGCAAACTACCTATTGTTGTTTGTTCAAAAGGAACTAACGTTATATTCCATAGTCAGTATAAAAATGTTTCCTAACACTACTAAACATTTATGCTTGTTAAGACTGACGTGGTGAATATATTTTAGTTATCTTTCTCAAGTTATGATGATGCTAATTGCCTAACTAACGTTGGTTAAAAAAGCCAATTCCACATGTTTTTTTATGCCGTAGTGGTGCACAGCACACACATGCATTCTTACCAACTTGGCTGGTATTGTAACACAGAACAATTACTAAACAGGATTTATTATTTTCAATGATCTTGCATACACATCCAAATTTATGGATTCATTTAATTATTTTAAGTGGAATTCATAATTACATGAAATAATATATTTTTAATCAAGCGCAGCAGTAGCACTTTATTTTGCAAGACCAAAAGAACTAGGTAATTATTAGGAAAACAACCAGGAATCAACCAGGAAGCAAATATGAAACAACTGGGTAACAGCATGGTAACTGCACACCAATATTAAGCCTTGCAGTGGTAATTAAAAGGAAACAGCTAGGAAAGATGTGGGGAAAAAAGTAACTGAGACGGCAATACTAAGGCCATACTCGTTACCCATTAATGTTGTTTCGGTTTCGGTTATGGTGAAATGACAAGAATTTCCATGAAGCAACAACCACATAAAATCTGCCATTAGTCATTATGTAATTACCTTCCTGACAGCTATTGTTACAGCACAACTTAATTGATAAATGCAATTGTTATATAAGCTGTCGTATCATTACAGTGCAATTCACCATTGTTTTCTCTTTTTCAACGTTGTTTTGTTGTTATTTCATGGGTATTTTGTGTAACGCTTTGTATACCATTCATCTTGCCATTTATGGTCTGTATTTAATTATTACACATGGATATGCAGCTATCCCCTTTATTTACAATTTACCAGCTTATAACAGTCCTGGTACTGGTCAAGCAGTAGGTGTTTCCAGTGCAAATGGGTGTCCTATTACCCTCCAATTTACCAGTTATTTGTTTCCACTTCAATGTCTATGTACTTTCTGTGTAACAACCATAGTTTGTCCCTGCAATCTAAAGCAATGCTCTACCCTCCTATAACCCTCAAATTTACCAGTTGTTTACTCCTTCTTTCTACTTAAATCTCTAAGTAATTTCAGTGTAACAGACATGCATTGTCCCTATTTGTTATAATTCATTTATTTAGGGTTATAAAAATATAATTTCCCATTACTATATATGTGATCTTCCCATTGTTTACTTTGTGTACTTTATACATGAACCTTTTAAGGCTCGCCCACTAATTGTCAAATTCTGCCTAAAGAAACATGCTCAAAGTTGGCCTCTGGTTACACTGGACCTGAAGCAAGTACAGTACATTCATATGGTTAATTATTTGTAAAATGTTTTGGATACATAAAATTTACTTTGAATAAATGTACACAGTGAATATGGCAAGATCAAATAAAGAAAATGTATAATATTTTAATTTTTCTACATCCTCTTTGAAAGATAACTACACAGTCATATATTGAGATAGGGTCCTGGAAACACTTATAATCATGTCCTCCAGGGGATAACAACATAGATCTAAAATGTTAGAATGATAGTGAACAACCGATCAGCTATAGTATTATTTGAAAAAGTATATTTTCACAAAAAAACGCAACGTGATGATGTTTTATCCAGTTCCTGAGACAGCTCAACATGCGTTTTATAAACTATCTCTGGTGTACTTAGGTTAAAATTGGTGATCTTGCTCATTTTAAAAATATCCTTCATAAGGATTCAGGATATGATGAAATCTGAGAGGGAAGCAGTACACTTCAAATGTGTCTTTGTTTCAGAAGCATGTCCCATGATTTATGAACACCACACCTGTGGATTGTTTCAGAATAGATGCTTGTACATGGACGGTAATGAAATAGTCATTTCCACATAAGAAGATGGATTTTACCTGGGAAAACTATGCTCTGTCATTACTGGGACTGTTTGATAATGAAAAAAAAGATTTTTTACTGTAAGTACTATTTGTTTGTAAATTATGTTATTTCTTCTGTGGTTTACTATATTTCTATAAGTAGCTGCTAGCAGACTAATGGCTGTGTTCACCAGGGACATAGCTCACATTATGTTGTGTTACATTATGGTCATTATAGCTATAGTAAAACCAAAAGACATTTACTAGATTTCTGAGTTCTTAAGCTTTATAGAGATATAAAACATATACATATACATATACATATATACATACATATACATACATATATATATACATATATATATATATACATATATATTATGGCATGCCGTTTAGGAAATGATTTATTTATATATGTAAATTTTGAATATATTGAATGAATGTCTGAATATATTGAATGAAATTCTGAATATATTGAATGAAAGTCTGAATATATGCAATGAAATTCTAAATATATTGAATGGATCTTGAATATATTGAATGAACCTTGAATATATGGAATGAAAGTCTGAATATTTTGAATGAATCTTGAATATATTGAATGAGCCTTGAATATATTGAATGAAAGTCTGAATACATTGAATGAGCCTCGAATATATTGAATAAACGTCTGAATATATTGAATGAATGTCTGAATATATTGAATGAAATTCTGAATATATTGAATGAAATTCTGAATATATTGAATGAATGTCTGAATATATTGAATGAAATTCTGAATATATGGAATTAATCTTGAATATATGGAATGAAAGTCTAAATATATTGAATGGATCTTGAATATATTGAATGAACCTTGAATATATGGAATGAAAGTCTGAATATATTGAATGAATATTGAATATATTGAATGAGCCTTGAATATATTGAATAAAAGTCTGAATATATTGAATGAATGTCTGAATATATTGAATGAATGTCTGAATATATTGAATGAAATTCTGAATATGTTGAATGAAAGTCTGAATATATTGAATGAAAGTCTGAATATATTGAATGAATCTTGAATATATGGAATGAAAGTCTGAATATATGGAATGAAAGTCTGAATATATTGAATGAAAGTCTGAATATATTGAATGAACCTTGAATATATTGAATGAAACTCGGAATATTTGGAATGGAATCTGACGTAATTCGCTGGCACCAACTTGTGTTTTCATAGTGAATTGTGCTGTGTAGCCTACAGTAGGTACGTCTGGCAATGCTTGAGTGAAAGAAACTAATGGCCGAAGTGTAACACTATGAGCAAATCAGCAAGAAATCTAGTGTCAGCAATTTTGAGCAATGAAGAAATCATAAACACACTAGCGAATGCATTAAGGGCAGAAACACTGGTAACGGTAACCGTATCCAGTAGGCTAACATTCTAGCCTTTTCCCAGTCCCTACTACATTTCCCAGCAGCCCTGGACAGGAAGAGGCGTGGTCGACCCTGAAAGGGGACAGGTTTCAAAATAAAGGTACAAACAAAACCACCATGTATTCCTGAATTCTTTGTGGGACAAACATTTTTCATAGAAACCTTCACAACTGATATGGTGTAGCAGTTAAGGTCGGTGAAGTTAGTAGTGGTCAGTGGCATGTAGTGAGTTTCGAGTTGTAATCCCCGCGAAAGAAAATCGTTTTTGGTCTCAGTCTGTTTAGAGGACGCATTCAAATTGAATATTGTAATTGTAATCATACCTAAACCATCATACCTAATAAGGTGATCGCATTCCAATGATTTCATGGGTGGAATCATGAACATACAGTACAGTCAGATTCTGATACCGGCAAAATTCTACTACATAGACTCCCTTAAAAACATCACAAGACCTTTTTGTCATGACAGTAAGAGAGATCGCTTAGTGAACTACAGTACATCTCTCGTCTCAAACAATATATGTCAGTGGATGCCTGGCAATGGGAGGCAACAATATACACCAGGTAAGTGACTTGTTAATTCCTGGGGATTCCCGAATTACGTCACAATGCTATTTGTCTCTCACGCTTTCTCGTCTACATGGAGGTTAATCAAGAACATACAGCTTCATAGCCAGCATGCTCACTTCTCCACCTTCCCCAGTGGGTGATCATCAGGCAGTCTTTAAATAGCTACCAAATTGTTTTAATAAACAGATCTATTATCTGTAGCCAGAAGAACATTGAAATGCTAACTTGTTGAAAAGGAATCTTCACAGCCTCTGCTTAATACCTTGTTGAACACCGTTGGCAGCAATTATAACCTCAAGTTATAGTTATTGAGTATGATGCTATAAGCTTGGCACACCTATTTTTGGGCAGTTTATCCCATTCTTCTTTGCAGGACCTCTCAAGCTCCATCAGCTTCGGTGCACAGCTTTTGTCACAGATCTCTCCAGAGATGTTAAATCGGGTTCAAGTCTGGGCTCTGGCTGGGCCACTCAAAGACATTCACAGAGTTGTCCTGTAGCCACCCCTTTGTTATCTTGGCTGTGTGCTTAGGGTCGTTGTCCTGTTGGAAGATGAGGTCCAGAGCGCTCTGGAGCAGGTTTTCAGCAAGGATGGCTCTGTACATTGCGGCATTCATCATTCACTCAATCCTGACTGAAAAACATGGCCACAGCATGACACTGCCACTACCATGCTTCACTGTAGGGATGGTATAGGCCAGGTGATGAGCAGTGCCTGGTTTCCTCCAGACATGATACTTGCCATTCAGGCCATAGAGTTTAAGCTTTGTTTCATCAGTACAATTTTGTTTCTCATGGTCTGAATGTCTTTCAAGTGCTTTTTGACAAAATCCAGGCGGGCTCTCATGTGCCTTTTACTAAGGAGTGGATTCCGTCTGGCCACTCTACCATACAGGCCTGATTGGTGGAGTGCTGCGGAGATGGTTTTTCTTCTGGAAGGTTTTTCTAGGCACAGAGAAACGCTGGAGCTCTGTCAGTGACCATCAGGTTCTTGGTCACCTCCCTGACTAAGGCCTGTTTCCCCCAATCACTCAGTTTGCTAGGGTGGCCAGCTCTAGGAAGGGTCCCGGTGGTTCCAAACTTGATGATGGAGGCCACAGTGCTCATTGGGACCTTCAATCCTGTATATATTTTTTTCTGTACCCTTCTGCAGATCTGTGCCTACAATCCTGTCTCAGAGGTCTACAGACAATTCCTTGGTTTGTGCTCTGACATGCACTGTTAACTGTGGGACTTTATATAGACAGGTGTGTGCCTTTCCAAATCATGTCCAACTGATTTTACCACAGGTGAACTCCAATTAGGTTGTGAAAACATCTCAAGGATGGTCAGTGGAAACAGGATGCACCTGAGTTCAATTTTGTTTGTCATGGCAAAGGCTGTGAATATTCATGTACATGCTTTTTTCATTTTTATAAGTTTGCAAAGATTTCAATCACACTTTTTCACATTGTCATTATAGGGTATTGTTTGTAGATTTTTTTTGTGTAATAATGAATTTATTACTTTATTACTGCTTGAAGTGGGAAAAATAAAGGGGCTGGTACTATCTTGAATTGGCAAAATCATTATGACATTTCAGATTTCTACAGTGAAAAACAAAACTTGGAGATATTGCTGGTACAACAAAAATGTATTGTTATTTATTTAAACAAGTGACCTACAGTGTGACTTACAGTGAAGTCCCTTATGGTTCAACAGACCCATGGCTACAACATGGATTAATGAAATCCAACATCCTGGGTCATTGAATTTTATGTTTTATTAAATATTTATCCCAAAAAAGAACATATGTATATTTTCTTGTTTTTTATGTGTAAAAGCATGCAAACCATGACGAATAATGCTTTTTAATGCATATTGTCAAGCCCCCAGGGCTCCTGGACCAGTGTGCAAAGTTTGTAGTCCATACAAACAAGTGAACATCAAAATGCTGCACCCATCTTTTACAATATTTCTATACGTTTTTGAAATCCCAGCTATGTTTTACTTCCTGTCTGTAACGTGGTTAGTAAAAACGGTGTCTTTAAAACATGACCGAAGTTGAGACGTCATAGATCCGGCTGTGTTTAACCCACAGGGATGAACCACCACGCATTATTTTTGTCTGATCTTCCTCTTTCCGATGGTACCAGACATGTACACGCTTGACACTAGAATGTTGGGAGACTGTGAAGGGTTTTAATTAACGTTAGTTTGAAGCTCATGATATGTACCCAATGTTTCTGGTTGGACTTGGACCTCTGTTGACGTGTCTGGCTCTGGCACCGTATTCTTTTAGTACCTTTCTGCTAGCCAGGCTAGCATAACGATTTAAAAAACACACTTCTTTTTAGTTTCTAGGTTTTCAGCAGTGAAAAATATGTTACGGTCAGGAGACAGCATTTTCGAACTAGCGTCCGTGGAGAAGCAAACTTCTGATAGAGTGGGCCGACTGCTTGCCTTTACGTGATTCGTCAAGAGATCTGAAGTAAGTCACAGAGTGCCCTCTGGGTAGAGTAGTTTATGTAACATTAGGATCATTACCAATCTCTCTGACACTTTCTCTGTCAGTGGTTGCGTACCAGCTACATGCGAGAGGCCGCGCGCGGTACACAAGAAAAAATGCAGATACGCTTAAGAGTAAAATGTGTTAAAAAAGTGAAGCGCTGTGGATACTTTTCGGATGCACTACATATGACGGTGCCGATTTTACCTCGATAATTTCTAATGGGGCCCATCCAACAAAATACATCCTACCACAAAGTACAAAATGTATAAACCGCTTATTATCTATTATTAAACACAGCAAAAAAAAATGTAAAAACAATTTCCATGACAAGCTAGCAATGTAAACACATTCATACGTCTTCACAATGAAACGGGTAGCATAAAGAGGGAGTGCAAAGATGTTGTTGAGAAACTCCAGGATTGTTGAGAAATCGGAAAGGGAAAGGGGAGTGTAAAAATACACTGTTAGAGTTGCTGTACATCACCTTACATCAACTACTGTAGGTTGAATGAAACAAGGGATATAGCCTTTAATTATACAGTCAGTCTTCTAAAATTGGTCACAAGAAGCCATACCAAAATCAATATTCAGTATTGTATTCTCACATTTAATTGTCCTACAATGGATGACTAATTGTATCCAACACATTTACTGTTTAATTTCATATAGATATGAAATTAATATAAATTCTTGATGTGTGACAAGTTAAATGCTACCTACAGGCCTTATATCCAAAATGTTGTCTGTTTGAGTTGTATGAACTACTGAATGCTCATATTTTAAGCAAATCGAATGGTAAATTGTTCTTCTAAATGCTTCAGGAATTGCCTCCATCTACTCAGCAGGCACAAACAACACAAATCAAGCATTTGTTTGTGTTGAAGGATTATAAAGTGAGAATAATTGTTGCACAGTGTACCACTAAATTGGATGCTTAACAATACTTGAAGGACATTAAATTTGTACCATTTTGAAATACAGCTATATTTTACAGTTTATGATCCCATATATGCTGTTGAATTTGAACAATAGCCTATGAATAGAATAACAACACTATATTGATATGTAAAGAGGCATACACCACACTGGATACTGTAATAGAATAACACACAGAAGAGCGAACATCAAATGCCATGTTTAGTCATTGGTGAAATAACTGATTTGGTTTAGCCTTTTATATGTAAGTGGTGTCCACACTGATGCTCCCACATTACTTAATGGAGCTCTCGTCTCTTCTTAGAGCTTACATCAATCTGTAATCCATGCAGGAAGAAAAGTAATATGGGTTTATATGTGTCATGGAGGGACTGAGTGTATTGGGAGTAGGAGGGAAAAGTTGGTTGGAGTTTATGTTTTGCAGGTGGCCTAGCTGATTGGCAACATCAGGAATTAAAGCAATCAAGGCCAGAGGATGGAATAAAAGTTGACCTATCCGCAGGATGTGAGAGGGGGAAGGACCAGGGGCCTCATTTATAAACGTGGCGTACTGACAAAAGAAGGCGTACGCCGCTCTCTACGCAATAATTGGGATTTATAAAAAGCAAACTTGACGGGAAAATATGCGGTCCTTCACTGAAACTCTGACCCATGCGTACGCACATGAGGAATGGCGAAATGAGGAATGGCGACACCGCCGGCAAATGTGTGAAACACATTTCATCCTCATAAATAATACGGTAAACAAAATAATGTTTAAAACATATCCTTGTCGATGTGTCCGTCTGGCGGAGCAGACATACATTAGATTAGATAGATGTCTTCATTGTCCAATGGGGAAAGTTGTGTTCATAAATGTCATCAGCTACGGAATCATGGTGTTCATGTATATGCCGTTAGTCTGTTTCATTTCCATCCATCAATTGTTCCATCGTGACGGATGTCTTAACCATTTTGAAAGCTGGAATTAATTCCATTTGCGCATAATCCCATTTACAATTACATACCGACATCTGTAGCTGAACAGATACAATCACCTGCATGGTCATAAAAAGCCATGATGCCAACTCAATGCGTAATGACGCACAATGGCTGATCTTGCGCTGTTAGAAGATGTGGCAAATGGAAGGATTCGGAGGGAACGCATTTTCAGACAGCAAGAAGACTTGCTGGCAAACGAGGACGAGTGGCTTATGAGCCGGTTCCGATTTACTCTGGGCGTCCTGTTGGACCTCTGTGCTCTATTGGGCCCAGCGTTACAGAGGAGCACTCGGAAAAACCACCCCGTGCCAGTCCCACTTCAAGTCCTTATAACATTTTAGATTTCTGGCGACTGGCACTTTCCAGAGGGAATTGGCTGACAGGTCTGGGATTTCACAGCCAACCCTTAGCCGGTTATGCCAGACGTGTTAATAGGTGTACTTGTTGTGTCGCATGATTACATAAAGTTTCCTTACACTGCGGGTGAACAGGCAAACCATAAAAACGCAATTTGCATATGTCCGGTTTCCCAAATGTAATCGGTGCTATTGACTGCACTCATGTTGCCATAATAAGGGCACCAAATGAGAATGAAAATGCTTTCATTAATCAAAAGCATTTTCATTCGATCAATGTCCAAATAATTTGTGATGCAGACATGTTTCTGTACTGTAACCAATTTTCCCCCACCCATGGCAGACACACTTTCGCGATGAAGCGCTAGATGCTTTGAGACTGATATCTGACCACTTTTTATTTGGACCACGGTCCGACTTTCTTACAGCGTCTGCAACCTTTTGCCACACCTTTTCGGCATTAGTAATAGGCACACTTTGCCCTTAAAACAACATTTTCCTCCTCTTTTCCACCTCGCCAACAATATTTTCTACTTTACATTGAGTGAAGTTTCTTTTCTTGGTTTTCCTCTCTCTGTTTGCCATGATTTCTCAATCATTGAATATTAATTTTGGGGTGTTTCACTGACTATTTATGGGCAATTATAGGCGTGAAATGCAGCCGCAAAAGTTGCGCCACATTTAGATTTGATTGTGATTTAAAGGGAAAACGGCGTAAGACGTGCGTGCGCACAGTTTTATAAATCTGAATATTTCTTTACGTACGCACTTCCTATATTTCGTCCATACGCCACTTCTGACGCAAATCCACCGCAAAGTTTTATAAATGAGGCCCCTGGAAACCTGATGGCTGCGGAGAGTGCTGGGGCTACAGCATTTGTAGTCTGGCTGTGGGTGCCTGGGAAGAAAAGAAACTCTGCTCGCTAGTATACACAAAAGGAACGGTCATTTCCTGAAAATAGCGGTAGATATTATTCCCACATTGAGGTGACCAGTTTTACTTATCACATTGTATTATTTCCATTCCATGCAGTATACAGCTGTCGCCCATTGCCGTATACTGGGACCTAGCCTGCTGCTGTTGGAGACCTGGGCAGAGAGACGTCATAGGAACATGACAGACTTTCTCTCCATAGGAGGACACCGATTAAAGCGTTGGGTGTTTTGTGTATGCGTCTGCTGCTAAATCAGTCCTGAAGGTCCTGGATGTGGTTCAAGCTGCTGCTTTGAGGTTATGTTTGGGGGCATTTAGGACCACACCAGAGGAGGGTTTGCAGGTAGAGGCAGGGGAGATGTCATTGATATGCGGCGGGATAAACTGGCTTACTGGGCACGGAGGGTAGTGTGGAGGATCATCCGGCGGTGGTGGCTGTGGGTGATTGCTTGGATGGGTGATTGAGAAGTTGGTGGAGGAGTATGTGTTGAGTGTGGTGGTGGTGTGTGCCACACTGGTTGTTTCCAGTTCTGTTGGTGGATCTGAGCTTGTTGGAGGGTAGGAAGGAGTTTGATGAGGGTAGCATGAGTAGGTGTGTGGAGAGGTATGTTGGTCAGGATTATTATACTTTTGTACAGCTGTACACTTTTGGGTCTAAGGATCTGTCCACTGGGCGGGTTGGTGTGGGTATGTATGTGCCAGATTTTAATGTGCAGGTCGTCCAGAGGGTGACGGACAAGGTGTCAGTGTAAACAGCGGAGATGGTGGCGAGGTGATAGGGATGTGTTGTATGTGAATGTTAGAGGGGAGGGTAGGAAGTGGGATATTAGGGGGTTGTTGGGGGGAGTGGGGTTGTGTCAAGGGCTGTATTTAAATTTCTTAGGGTGACGGGTTTAGATAGAATCGCTATTGGGTGGGCCGTGACCGGCCTCACACACCGGTAGAATGGGTGGCAGTATATGCACCTTTTAAGTCTGTTGCAAAATACATTATTGGGAGGATTTTATAGAGGTTACTATAATATGGGGATGAATATTGTGATGTTGTGATGATGATGTTATTTTGCCATTGTAATCAATATGGTTCATCCAACCACATGTCTTGGTAATTTTAGTTAGTTTATTTTGGTCAACTTCAAAAGAAAGAAACAATTTGCAGGCAAAACATTGAAACAAAAATGTTTCTAAAATAAAAAATAAAATAAGAGTTGATAGACCGGAAAGGTGTCGGCTGAAGTTTATGCTTATTGCGCCGATCCTTTTTACATTTAATTTATTTAACACACAACATTACATTTAATTTATTTTACACACAACACCAAGACCCAAAGTAATCGTGCATACCTAAAGAATGACTAAAAGAAAAAGAAGCTAAATTCATTCAGCTTTATATAATGTAATCTTTTGTTTTTTAAACAATTTCTTAAAGCTACCAATGGATTTAGATGTTTTCAGTTCTTTATCGAGAAGTCATCTTTGTTTGACATTGGTTCTTAACTGTGGTTTACAGAACATCTGAGCACATAAGGAGTTGATTTCATCTGGAACAGGTTATGGACACAATTTAGTGATTATTATTATAATCATTATATTGGCTATTTTAAATTCAACTAAATCATTATTTTTTAATTAGTTGGAATTTATAAACAGTTTGTTTGTTGGGTGATAATAATCTGTTTTGTTCATCATTTGTATAGCAAGTTTTTGCAGAATAACAATTTGTTTTAATGTTGTTTTGTAAGTATTTCCCCAGATCTGTAAGCAGTAAGTCATGTATGGCACTATTAGTGACTGGTACAGTATATTTAGGGCCTTTGAATCGGGAATGTTTTTCATTTTAGACAGAATAGCCAGATTTTTTGAAATTTTTGACTTTATGTAGGTAATATGGGATAAGAATTTCATTTCTCTTAGCATTTCTAGTTCAAACATTTCAATTCTAATCTGGACTATTGTAGTTTTTTATTAACAAATAAGATAAATTTCGTATAATTTATGTTTATTGACAATTTATTAACATCAAATATTTTTTTATTTAATCATTTCTGCTTCCACTGTGTCCAGAAGCTGTCCCAGATTTTGATTGGAACAAAACAGAGTTGTATCATCTGCAAAAAAAACTCAATTTAATTGCGTAAAAACATTACAAATGTCATTGATAAATAATAAAAATAGCTTTGGTCCAAGGACTGATCCTTGTGGAACCCCACAAGTGACCCTCTGTAGCTGTGACCTGTCATGAGTAAGATGCACAAACTGAAATCTATTCCTGAGATCTTTGTGCAACGACCCTGGTGCCATAGATTTCAAGTTTAAAAAAATATTTTATGATAAATGGTGTTGAATGCTTTCTTCAAGTCTATAAAAATTCTGACTGAGTAATTTTTATTTTCTATGGCAGAGGTCAGTTTTTCAACCAACTCTATCACAGCCATTGCTGTAGATCGATTTGCTTGGAAGCCATATTGATGATCATATCAATAAAACTTAATCTTAAAAAAAACTTGAAACATCATTTTAATAAAACTTAATCTTATTTCAAATATATTTTCTAGTATTTTTGAAAATTGTGGAAGGAGAGAAATTGGTCTATAATTTGAGAATAAATGGCTGTCACCAATTTTGTAAATGGGGATGACTTTAGCTATTTTCATGTTGTCCGGAAAAACACCAGTTTGGAGAGACAGGTTGAAAATATAGGTTAGTGGTTTTACAACAGATGTCATAATGTCTTTAACTAGTGTAGACAAGAATGTCTATATCATATTTAGTGTTTTTATTATTTCATTTTCTTCTACTGGTTTTAGAAATGTTGAGCTCCTGTTCATTTCCTCATCCTACGCTTTCTTTTGGACCTTTCAAGTTGTTCCACAGCGGCCGGTCGCTCTCCGATATCTTCGTCACTCATAGTCTTCTGTTTCCCGGATTTCGGCACCAAAAATGTTGTACATTTATCGTCTTATCGACTAGGAATGACGAAGCGAGATGCTTGTTCAGCTAATCGTTTACGAGATGCTGTTGCCAAATCACTAAAACATAAAAAAAACGTCCACGTGAATCACGTGCCTTTCACCGTTGCTTAATGCCTCTTGGTAAATAAAGTCAATTCACAAATCATAATTACACATGAATGTTTTTAACCACATATGTATCTGAAACATGAACTGTTAATCTTAGTGTTGTGTATTAAATGTTAACTTATTCTTTTTAATTTAGTAATCTTAACTTTCATAACTATTGTTTTAAAAAGTCTTCTAACAAATAAATTCTCAACATCCTCCCCCCCATAAACTACAGTTTATATAATTTCCAAAGGATACAAAAGCTGGATGGGTCTCCGCAGAACAGTCCCTGATCTTGTGCGAATTGCACATGACCTCACAAGTCCATCACAACCTGGAAACAATTCCTCAATTCTTGCCAGCTTCCAGCTCTGTCTTGGGGTGTTATCTTCAACAATGAGTGTAACATCTCCGACCTTCAGCAGAGACGACTGTGGGGTGTGGCAGCAATGAGCTGACTTCAAATCCAGTAAATATTCTCACCGCCATCGGTTCCAGATGTTGGTCATAAGTCTTTGTCTGTAGCGCTACCTCCTGTTCATCTCCTCCTTGTTTGCTGTTGGATGGTTAGTCTCAGCTGGACATGGCTTAGGTGGCAAGTAGGGTTAGTGGCTCTGGCTCGTCCACATCATTGTGCACATAAGTGAGTGGCCTTGAGTTTATTATGGCTTCAGCTTCAGTCAGAATAGTGCACGTTTCTTCAAAGTTGAGTTTAGCTCTGCCTAGCACTTTTCTGAGAATAATTTTGGCTGACCTTACCAGCCGCTCCCAGAATCCGCCCCACCAGGCTGCTCTTTCAGCAATGAACCGCCAGGTGATGCCCTTCTCTGAGAAGAACTCCCGTAGCTGTGGATCTTTAATGCCTTTCCAGAGCTCCTTCAAATCTTGATCAGCTCTCTTGAACGTCTTGGCGTTATCTGAATAAATCACCTTGCATAATCCTCATCTTGAGTTGAATCTTTTCAACGCTAGCAGGAAGTTCTCTGTAGACATATCTGAGACCAGCTCTAAGTGCACCGCTCTGGTTACAGCGCAAGTGAACAGTGCTATATACGCCTTTGTCATGACGTTCTGTGTCTTCACATCTTAAATGGCGGTGACTCTGTTATTCTGTCTCTTGGCAGTGGCGCGGTTGTCTGCTGCCCAGGCTTTGCCTTGAATTTCTTGCAGAGTACACATCTGGACACAACCTTCTTCACTACCTGACGTGCCCTCAAAACCCACTAAAGTGTCTCGTACACCCGCATGCATTATCTTCTCATGTACATACTGCACCAACATTTATGTGTATCAGTGGCTTTTCTCTGTAAGAGATATCAGAATGCTGGAGCCTTCCTCCCACACTGAGCAGCTCATCTTCATCCAGAAATGGTTTTAACTCTTGGATTCTGGAGTCAGTGTTGGGACATTTCCCTGCTTTCAGCAGATCAATTTCAGAGCTGAAACTCTGGTTCTGAATCACCTTTATCCATTTTTTCTCTGCTTCATTTAGCTCTTCTGCTGTCAGTTCACCACAGATTTTTGTGCTTGAGCGGGTGTTGGAGATAAACCTCTTTATCCAGGCTGTCATCCGGAGCACTGTTTTTAGTTTGCTGTACCTCTCCAGACACAAAACAGGGCTTAAGAAGTCTTGGTCTTGCTTAACAAGCTGTATAGCAATCTGGTATTTGGATCTGCGTTCAGACTTTACCTCATCCTCCTGAACATCTTCCTGAGTGCTCTCTGACTGATCAGGTGACATCACAACACAAGGACCATTCCACCACAATGTGCTCTGCTTTAGGTCCTGCACAGTTAGGCCTCTGGTGGGGAGGTCAGCTGGATTCATTTTCCCTTTGCAGTTAGACCATGACTGTGGGTCAGTTAGAGACTGGATTTCAGTGACTCTATTTGCTACAAACTGCTTCCACTTATGAGCAGAGCCACAAATCCAATGTAGCACTATCATTGAGTCTGTCCATAGTCTAAGTTGTGTTTTGTCTAGCTGCAGTGCTTTCATGAGGGTGTTCCCCAGCCTGGCTGCTATTACAGCACCCATTAGCTCCAGGCGTGGCAATGTCAACCTTTTGAGTGGAGCCACCCTGGACTTGGATGCAACCAGGCTTATGGTCACTTCTCCTTCCTTTGTTTGTCCTTGAATATAAGCAACGCCCTTTCACTCGAGTCACAGAACACATGTAGCTTTAACTCTTGACCGTCCTGCTGTGGTATGTGTGTTTGGTACCATCGTGGGATTGAGACCTGATGCAGTTGAGGGAGCTCTGAGCACCACTGTTGCCATTTCTTCGTCAGATCAGGTGGCAGTTCCTCGTCCCACTTGAGCCCTCTCTCCCACATCTCTTGAAACAAACACTTAATCCTGATGGTGAAGGGAGTCAGGAATCCTAGAGGGTCAAAAATGTGAGCAGAAGACTGCAGAACACTTCGTTTTGTGTTTTCTCTTTCTTTCAGAATATCAAGCAGCCCCCTGAGGTCGAACACAAAATCATCAGTGGCCGGTCTCCACACCATACCCAGCACCTTCAGCACAGACCCGTGTGATTCTGGTTGCACAGCACAATCCATCAAGCCTTTCTGCCATTTTTCTTTGAGCTCAGGTGAGTTTGTCATCCATTTACATAGCTCCATGCCTGCAGCAGACATAATGTTTCTGGCTGTTGTTGTCACTGTATTTGCCTCTGTCACCTCACTTGCACTTGAAATAAAATCATCGACATAGAGTGAGGAGCTGAGGACTTCTACCACTGGTGGGTGTTCTAGCTCATACTGTCTTAAATGCTTCCTAATGGTGGCTGCGAGTAAGAATGGGCTTGATGATGCTCCGAACACCACTCTCGTCATTCTGAGCATGCGCATCGTCACGTCCTTCTCCTCTGTTGGTGGTCCTATGAACCACAGAAATCTTACAGTGTTCCGATCTCTTTCTGAGAGTAAAATCTGCAAAAATGCTTTCTTGATATCTGCCATGTATGCGATTTCATCCAGTCAAAATTTGATCAAAATACTCATCAGATCTGGATTCAGATTGGGACCTGAAGACAGTCATTTAGTGAGGTACTTTTATTTTCGTGGGAGGACGCATCAAACACAACCCCCAGTTTCGTTGTCGCCTTATCTTCTCTCAATACCGCGTGATGAGGTAAGTAATGTCTGACTGCCTTGTATGATGCATGCTCCCTTGGCACATCCTCTGCTATTCCTTGTTTTAAGTAGTCCTCCACTACTTCATTGTATCTGCTGTAGAGTGTGACATCCTTGCTTAGTTTCCTTTTTAAACCCTCAAGTCTTTTTTTGCGATGCGGTAATTGTCTTGAAGTGGAGGATGATGTTGTCGCCATGGCAACTCCACTTGGTAACGCCCATCCTTGAAGATGGAAGTTTCCTCGAACCGCTGCAACGCTTCTACATCCTCTGGGCTCTCAGACTTCTCACTTGTGATGCCCAGGGACTCAAGCTCCCAGAATTCATGCAGCTGTTTATCAATCTGTGCATCCCCACTGAGCTGAATATGCATGCAGGTCGTCTCTGTCATGCTGGACACTGCTACTGGGCCTTGCACTGCCCATCCGAAAGTGCTCTCCAGTGCCACTAGGCTCTTTGTCCGTCTCTCTACTCTGCCTGATACTATCATCCAGTAATAATCAGAGCCAATTAGCACAGAAAGTTCGGGTTTATCATCTCCAGCACAGTCTGCTAGTTGAAGGCCTCTGCTTTTCATTTCTCTTTGTATATGTTCACCAGGCACTTTCATCAGCGCTGTGCACACTTTGGGGGTGACAACTGCCTCGATTTCAATTCCCTGATTATAATCCCATACATTCTCCAGGCTGAGCTTCACTATATTGCGACTCACCGTTGTTGGAGCAGAGGAGCCAAATGTGTGAAGAGTGAGTGTCCCTTGTCTAGTAACAGGTAGCTGCAGCACCTTCACCACATTCTCATGCACAAAACTCCCCTGACTACCTCCATCTAGCAAGCAGCGGACCATCTTCCTGCTTGTAGGTCCTACGACCCATGCCTTGACAGTTTGTAGCAGCACAGTGTTTTCAATGTCAGGTTTGTCTTTCTCTGCTTGGGAAATTACTTAGGAAATAACAGTGTCAGTGTTGGCAGCCGCAGCAGGTGGAGATGCCTCATTTTTCTCACAAATGGCTGCATGATACCTGCCTCCACATATGGCACATGACATGCTCTTTGACCTGCAAAATCTGGCTATGTGTTTGGTCCCCAGACACACAAAGCACCTGCCAAGCTTCTTAAGTTTTTCCTTGCGTGCTGACACCGGGTGGTCTGGACATTTTTCAGATTTGTGTTCAGTGCTATCACAGAACAGGGAGTTTCGCATTTTCTGGTCAGCGATGTGTAGTGCAGCTGCAGATGTCATGCTTGGTTTCTTTAATTTCACATCACTGCCTAAATATGATTTGCTGTACGTTTTGTTAGCAGACTGGGTTTTTCTCTGGTTGTATAATTTCATCATTTGTAAAGTTCTCTCTCGGCTCTGAACCTCTTTCTGCAGGAACTTCAACACATTAGGCACATTCCACTCATCATCATCCCCTCTATGACGGCTGTATTCAAGAGCCATGTCGTCTGGCATCATCTGGAGTAATATTGGGCACAACATACCCCCATAGGTGTCTGATACCACTCCCAATGACTCTAGGCTTCTGATTTGAATTTCACAGTCATCATATAACTGCCTTAACCTCTTAGAACTCACGATGCCGGCCGCGGGAGAGTTGGCCCAAAAGGTGAATAGAATCATTGCTCACAAGTGCAGATTTAACTCTGCATATACATGGCTTATATGTACAGAAAGCTTAGAATTTCACGAATTTAGCAAACATATCCGATTTACAATAGCTATAACAAGAATAAAAAGCCATGTTATTATGTG